>JAHLJT010008756.1:82038100-82163373 GCA_031308135.1 Acheta domesticus | reverse complement strand
CTCTCACATTTTTAATATGCACTTACCAGCAATTTGTGAACATTATTAATATTTGTGAGTGTAAGTGCTTCAAATAACTTCAAATAAAGTATTTGAAAACTCAACACATTTTCTGTGAAAATGAGCTTCAAATTTTCGCACTTTTAGTAGCGCTAAAAACGCATTTTCTCTAAACGGCCATATTTTAAAAGAAAATTGCCATTTATGACTAACTTTTTGTGTTCTTTTAGTATTATAAATTAATGTTTTCCGTTCTACCAATAGGAAACCGAAAAATTAAGAAAATAACAAAAAAATGTACTTTTGGCGGTGATGGATGACAGCTGGCAATAAAGAGTTTGTGGCAATCCGAATAGCTAGCGAAGACCCAAGGAAATAGAAAACTAATACGGGAAAGTCTGTGCCATTCTGTAGCACCACTAGTTACTTCTAATATTTGAAAAGAATAATTTCTTTAAAACATTAATGCGTAAATGTATAACAAAGGTTGAATGTAAAAACGAACAAAGAAATAATATACAAAATTGCAAATTCTAATTTATGACTCATCCGGCAGTCTGAAGCGCAATAAATTTGCAACGAGCAATTATGTTTGTCACGAAAATTACAGAAAAACTACTATTAATTTCAAAACATTAAGCATGGACCTAATTTGATGATGTAGTTTTGATAATATTGAGAATACCAGCTGCCATCTATCGCCGCTCAAAATACATTTTTGTGACTTTCTCCTATTTTTTTCGTTTTCTTAATGGTAGAACGGCAATATTAATTTTAGAATATTAAAGAACAGAAAAAGTCGTCCTAAATGGCAATTTTCTTTTAAAACTTTTAAGCCGTTTTTAAGCGCTACTAAAAATGCGAAATTTGAAGCTCTTTTTCACAGAAACTTTTTTAGTTTTCAATAAACTTCATTTGAAGTCATTTGAAGCACTTACATTCACAAATATAATATGTTTACAAATTTCTGGTAATGTGCATATTAAAGATTTAAGAAACCTTTCAAAAAAATTACATTTGTGTAATTTTTGAAAAAACAAAAAAAATATTCCAAATGAACTTTACGTCATATTAAGAGTTATCCGTTACCAAAAGTTTCAAGAAAAAATTGCAGCCATTTATGAGAAAATGGCGTTGAGAGTTTTCTGAAAATGCGGAATTTACTTGACATTAATTGACATAAGTACATTTTTGCAATGTTTGAAAAAACAAAAGAATAGAGCAACAGGCTATCCGGAACAACTCGCGTGACATGTTCACTCTTAAATATAATAACGTGAACAAATCGCCGCTAAAGTAAATATTAGCAACATGAGAAAAGTAAAAAAGAAAAAAATTGTAATTTTTGAAAAAATGAAAGAATAGAGCAATATGGCGTTTATGTCATCCCACAGACTACATTTAGCACTATCCTACCAAAAGTTTAAAGAAAAAAATTTGAGCAATTTTTGAGAAAATTTTGTATTTGTAATTTTTACTTTGCCGCATACTATACGCACGTACGTACATTTTGACTACACGCACAAAGTACATTTTTTTGACATTTTCTTAATTTTTTGGTTTTCTAATGGTAAAACGGAAATATAATTTTAAGAATATTAAAGAACAGTAAGCCTCACCCGAAATGGCAATTTTCTTTGAAAAAATTTGAGCCGTTTTTTAAAGACGGGATTGACAGTGCTATATTTTGAAAAGTTTCGTGGTGAATACAGATCATCAGACGGGCAGACGATAAGAAGTTTTGGGAGAAAGGTATCGATGCTCAAGTGCAAGACGGAAGAAAGTTTCGGTCCGTAATGCGCTCGTCGGGATTCGAACATTTGAAACAGTATGCTGAACTGTGGTTTTAATTGAGTTATGGAGTGCAGATCTTCAGAACCAGTGGAGAAACGCAGCTGTGCTTGGCGACGGGTTTCTCAGCGTTGCCGAACATTAAAGGGAAGTGAGATAATTTTCTTTACTTTCATCGACTGACAGCACGGAATTTATATCAAAGCCAAACTCTGTTTATTAATTTTATTTAAGAACTGGAAAGGTATTGCAATGAGAATTAAAGTAACAATAATTATAAATTGCCATGCTAAAGAGTAAATGCGCGCAGAGTGAATGGATTTTGAAATGTTAAGTGTGTGTGAGAGACAAATATTTGTGTTGTTGTTTTAAGTGTTTTTGTTTTGTACGTGTTAAAATCGTTCATTATTCACGTCCGGCTCTTAAAGAAATTATCGGCGAAATTTATTTGAATGTTCCGCTTCTTTGAATGCTTAAAAAACCGTCTCCAGGTAATTATTTTCCGTGATTTGCCTTGTTACTTGCATGGTTTGTATGGTATGGTTTTATTTGTCTATTGACGTTACTTCGTGTTATTGAAATTCTCTAAATTTCGTGCTATTCTACCATTTAATTCTCATTCGCACATCAAGTTCATCGAATACGTTACTGAGGACGTTAGTCCACAAAGAAGAAATAATTCAGAGAAAATAGAATAAGAATAAATCCATACGCCATTATTGGTGGCTTTTAAAATTAACATCCAGTGTTTCATTGTCACTTAGTCATATCCTGCAATCTTGATAAGCACCGTATCCTGTAGAGGCGGCTTCGCACTCCACGATATTATAAAGCAATGGTGAGCAATGTCCAGTCACGGAATAATCGGTGCGACATTCGTTGACGACACGGTGAATACTGAACGGTACGTTAAGATTTTGGAAAATTATTTCATCCCATTATCGAAAGTGCCCCTGATTTCGACAAGATGTGGTTCTTGCAAGACGGAGCTCGACCCCATCGAAGCAGCAGTGTTCGATGTCCTGGAAGAGCATTTTGGGGACCGCATTCTGGCTCTGGGGTATCGAGCGATCACTGGCATGAGACTTGGTTGGCCGCCATATTTTCACGATCTGAACCCATGCGACTCCTTTTTGTGGGATGTATTAAAGACAAGGTGTACAGCAATAACCCCCAAACCATTCTTGAGCAGTAAACAGCCATTCAGGAGATCATCGACAGCATCGATGTTCCGACACTTCAGCGGGTCATGCAGAATTTCGCTATTCGTCTGCGACACATCATCGCCAATGATGGCAGGCATATCCAACATGTCATAACCTAAATCCGAATATCTGTTGTGACGTTTACATGTTGAATAAAGTGTGTGAACGCCGTACTTTGATTCTAATTTACGTTTTATTTCATATAGTTCATAATTGTCACCCTCTGTATCTTCAAGATACAGGCGGCGGCGAGGGTACATTACTCGTCATTTAGGAACGCGTACGAGAAAGTAAAAATACGCGAATTGTAGATATACAACGTTGATTTTTTTTGGCAATTTTGAAGATACAGAGATCGCCGAAAATGAGAACTGCGCCATTTAATATCGTCAAATAATCGTACTTTGCTGCATTCGAGAAAAAAGATAAAGAAAATATTTGGAGCTGCTTTTCAGAAAATAATTGTTTAAAAATTGCCTATATTTTCGAAAAAAATTGTGTAGGATCTTATTAAAAATCGGTCTCGTAAGAACAAATTTTATTAAGGTAAAATCTCTAATCTTCACCATTATTGTTGTAGGAAGATATCGCAAACATTTTGAACTTTTGTTATGCTTGAAAATTCATAGAATTTAACGATTACGAGGACCTTCCTCATTTTTAATCATACTTTGCTCCATCTGAGAAAAAAATGAGAAAAAAAGGTTCTCCAAATGAGAAAAATACAATTTGGAGCTATTTTGAGGAAATCGTGAAAATATTAAGGCTTCATGAAAAGTACCCCAAAAAATGAAAATATCAATTTCAAATTTGTAGGGTCTTGGATTTTGGTAGATTGATCGGCGGATATCTATTGTGGAGAAAATCGTGTGCACGGTTCAGGCGTCAGCGACGGATACACTGACGTTTTGCCTAATTTGTCTATCAAGGAACCACAAACCGTGAATTCTGACCACACAGTATGTTGATTCATTGTCTTTTCGCGTTACGTCTACAGATATAAGATCCTTACGTGCAGTGCTTGTTTTAATAGCCTGGGAGGTGGCGGTGTTACTCTCCCGTAGAGGGTGGGATCCGGCGCTGACGTGCACGTCCGTTAACGGGGAGATTTCCCCTCCAAGTATCTCCCCAGCAGCATCAACATTTGGACTCTCGACATATGTGGTAGTGTAGTGCATATTAGTGAAAGTGTATGTGAGTAAAGGGAGAGGATAGAACATGGAAAAGGAAGGAAAGATAGTGCGCGGCCTGTGGCCGTTTGTTAGGCCCAGCATTCGCTTTTTATTGATCGAAGAAAGCACGGAAAAACTACCGATGTAGGTGGTCGGCCGCTAGAATTATCCTCCAGTCAGCGGCTGAATTTGACTTAGCTTTACAGCTAGGGTCGAAAATCTGCTACCAACGAGTCTCGAACCTTACGACTTCCCGGTCGGAGTCGCTGCAGGGACAGTGGTGATATAGGCTCTGAACTAAAGGTATCCGGTCGCAAGTGTCAGAAGAAATTTTCCACGTACTGGAACAAAATTTATCCACTTATATGATATCAGGACCCACAACTCGAGTTATTCTCACGAAAAATCATCACCTTCAACTATAGCATTACAATACTCGCTGTTGCTACGTAAGCACGTAGTAGTCGAGAAAGTAAAATTAATGTTAATTCTTGAAAGAACAAGTGCATCAAGTTTTAAGATATACTGTTTTGAGTTACGTATTCTTTCTTTAATATTCGGGTTACGAGACGTCTGAGACCTCACGCTGGGAATTGACCCGATTATGACAGGGCGATCCAGAAGCTGAAAAAGCAGTGCCCTGTACGTTCAAAGATTGTAAGTTCATTTTTATGAAAAAGCTTAATTTGCAGTATTTATAAATTATCTCCTGTAATTTAAGTATATTTGTGGATATAATATATGCTACATTAATAAAATACAAAATTAAATATTTGACATAATTATTCATATTAAAACAATTGCTTGTCTACAGGAAGATCACTATGCCGGTGCCTCGCGGGTCCTCATCTTTGATCCGCCTTCTCTGACAGGGACGGATCCAGCCGATCATTGGGGGTGGGTATCTTAGATTTTTGTTAAATAATAATCATATTTTGTAATGTGTATAAGACATTGTACAATATTGTTTTTTAAATAATTCTTACATAAATATTTAAATCAATTTATCAAAGATAGGAAGGAAACAACGAAAACTCCAGGCCTTTTGGGGGGGCCCATGGCCCGTATGCGTCCCCCGTGGATCCACCTCTGGTTTCTAGACCTACCCGCGTATTCGCGCAACAAAGTGGGCCGTGGTGTTCGCACTCGTCGGGGATGGTGCGGTCTCGTCCACAGGGGTGGCGTACGGTGGTAGGTGCTCCCGCCGCGCGGCGCGCCACCTGCGTCGCCACGCGCCCGCGCGCGCGCGCGCTCGACGTCGGCGGTGGCGGCGGCGGCGAGGGCGGCGGCGGCGGCGGCGAGTCCGCGCGCGCCCGCGAGCGCCAGTCTCCGCGCGGCCGCCGAGCGATGCTGGCGGGAGCGCTTTGCCGCGGGCTGACGCAGGCGAACCACGATGGCGGCGACCGACGTCAAAGTGACGCCACGCTGCGTGCTGGACGCCAACGGCTGCCTGTCGCTGCGCGACATCCTCGTCTCGTTCAACGCGCCCATCAACGAGCAGCACGCGTGGGCGCTGTGCTACCAGTGCGCCAAGTGCTTCCGCGGCTGCCTGCAGACCAGCCGCCAGACGCACCAGCGCTGCTTCTGCGTGTCCGAGCTCGAGCACCTCCTGTTGCACCGCGACGGGCACGTGCACCCGAGCAGCGTGTTCGGCAGCGACGCCTCCGCCGGTAAGTTTGGGCCCCGTGCCGTTAGTGGCTGCGCGCTCCGCCGCGTGCTCGGTACCGTTGGTGCCGCTGGCGCGGCGGCCCGGCTGCGGCGCCGCCGGCGGCTGCTGCTGGACCCGACCGGCCCCACCGGCGGTCCGGTGCGGTGCATATCAATCTCGCCCCCCTGCCTCCTCGGACGATGTGCTTACTCAGTGTGTGGCTCGGTTGTCGTGTGCTGTGGTTGTGTTGACAGTCGGGGCGAGAGAAAAGAGGTGTGACAGAAAGCCGAGTGATTGTCATCCAGTGAAGTACGGGGAAAGAGCACCTAAATATCCTAGATCTCGTGTATTAGAGGAGAGAAAAATGTACATTAATATTTATGTTGCTATAAATATTTCGAACTTTCTTGAGCGCCAAATGTAGGGGGTTGGTAACGCTCATACCCAGAAAAGTATTCACCTGCTTTTGTTGTGTGCGCGTTTGTTTACATTGCTCTTTCACATGTGGAAACGGCTATATGAACCTCATCGGATAGTGATAAGAATGGAGTAAACAAATTTCCAGGTTTTCAGAAAGAAAACAAGCTGATAATATACCTTAGTGAAATAACGAATCGGCCGATAGCTAGAATATTGGAAACTAATTAGCGTATTTTTTAGCATGCCTCGCTTACCCTGTGGTTTACAGTTCTTCGTTTCATATACCGAAAATGATTATATTTATCCAGTCGTGCTTTACTAGTGAAGACTAAAGGATAAATTGATGTGAAAACTATACCACAAATACCAAGAATTTATTTGGGGATCACCATATTCTCCCAAAATTCTTCGGAAAGTGGAATTGTTCTACGTTCCCTGTCATACAAAATTCATAATCTGAAACTCAAAATAAATACCTTTTTATAGACATTTCTTCTACGAGTTTAACAGGTTCTAGAAACAGGTATTCTCTTTCTGAAATGTAAAGCTTCAAGGATACTCACTTCAATTAAAAATTGGGAAAATAGAGGATTCAACGGAAGATAGGGCGTAATGTATTGTTATTGTACGAATTTGAAAATAATTAGACAAATTTAATAAACGATAGGAGAAATTCTGATAATCGCAATTCACGCCAATAGTCTTTTATATTTTGTAAAACACGTGTTTCTGATGACGAAAACATCACTAAATGACGTACACTCAAGCTTTGGAGTGGATACTGTGTTCATTAACTTACTGGCAAATGTAAACACACGTCATTACACGCTTTAAAATATCTTATGCAGTCTCGTATTTCGCCAACTCCCGACGGATGCCATATATCTTTCGATTCATCACAATCGATGCGAAAAGCCAGTTCTGGATTTCAACCTGATCGAAGAATCCCATGTAATCTTATTCACCATCGGAGACTTCAGTATTGGGTGATGATTGCACTAAATCCTACGACCGGAGGTCCGAGAGGTTTCTGCTCGCCCTCTTTCGGCAGATCGAGTCTCCTCGGTTGTGATAACGCGCAGGACCTTGCCCCGGGATTCCGGCCCTGCTGCCGCCACTATCGCTTCCACTGTCGCCATCGCCACCGCGGCCTATCAACCCTCCCTCCGCCGACTACCCCCTCCATCACCGCCCCCACACGCCGCCGTTCATCACCGCCCCGCATGCCGCCAGGCCAACCGCCATTGAAGCCGACCCCGCATCCTCCCACTTCGCCCTCCCCCTTGCCCCGTCCGCCATTTCCACTACCATCACCCACCCCCGTTCCCACTACCATCACCGCTCCTGGCCCCCGTCCTCGTCTTCAACTCCCCCGTCGCTCCCCCCCCCACCCGCTTCCCACCAAGCCGCTTCCTCCGGCCGGTTCCCCAACCACTCCACCCCAACCCTTTCCCGCCGTTTCCCACCGCCTTTCCCCCGCCTTTCCCCCCAATCCTTTCCCGCCGCTTGCTCTCGCCGCTTCACCCCGCGTCTTATTTCCCGCCACTTTCCTCAGCTCCACGCCCCGATGGTTCCGCCCCCACCACTCCTTCCCCGCCACTTCCTCCACGCCGCTTCCCCCGCTCCCCCTACCACTTCTACCGCTTCCCCCTGCCCACCGCTTCCCCTCCCCCGCTTCACCTTCCCCTTCGCTTCCCTCCGACGCCGCCCCCGCGGCCGCCCGTAGCCACCCCCGCCTCCCGTCCTTCCGTGATCGATTGGAGCCGGGGGCCGCCGCCTCAGGGTCAGGTTCGCGCAGGATGCGCGCGCGGTTGGGCCCCGCCGCCCACGCGCGAATCTGGAGCAGTAGGGTGGCGGGGGCGGGCGGGGGCGGGCGCCGCTGCCCTGCCACCTCGCCCGGATTTCCCGCGAGCCCTATACGCGGCCCGGCGGCTCCCCGCGCGCCGTGAATAAAGCATCCGCGCGCCACCCCGCAGACGCGAAAGTGAGCTAAACTTAATACACAACACTCCTCCTCTTTGTTATGGACTATTCCTGGCTACGCACGTAACCATTAGTTAATACAACTCAGAAATCTCGTGTTGGAATTTTGATGTAATTTTAGCATTAATTTCGAAAGAGACGCTGGCGTTATGAGCTATGCCTTCTCTGAAATAAGGAAACTTATTTTTATATTTTATAATTTAATGTTAAAAACTAATTATTTGCTTATTCAGTATTTAGTGGAAATAACGTTTTCAAAACGGATCCTCAGCTATATTTTTATTTTGTTCACACCTTATATTCCAGGGATTTTGTGAAATATTACATATAATTTATGCCCTAATTGTGACTTTCGTATTTGCTGAACCAATACCTTTGTGTGTTAATGAAACACGTGAGTAATTTATTTTATTTTTTCAATGTTACGGGAACTGAATTTTGGAGGTATAGGCCTATAACTGAAAATGTTTAAATGGAGTCATTTTCATTCCATAGGATTTTCAATTGTTTGCAAATTAAAATTTTAGGAACCTACCTAGGTCGGATAAAATATGAGAAGATCGACGTACAAAACGTTTTTACATTTTTTAAAATTTACTTCTAACTTGCTGTATGGACATGACATGTTTGCATGTATCTAAACGACGAATACAATCAAATAATTTTGTTTACATTCTCATTAATCTACTTCCGAAATTTCTTTGACGGTAACCCTAAAAAGTTGCCAGCAGATATAAAAATGAGAAAAGCAAATTCAGCTTCATCGGAAAACGTTAAGGCGTATTCATTATCCTCAGTTTAAAGAATTGCAATTTTTCATTAAAAGGTTTTTTTTTTGCAATAAAATTGGAAAAGTTTGTCCTACAAACGTGTTCTTTTTTAGTTTTGTAGAGAAAGATTTTATTGTCCATTTTCACCTAACAACTTGTTTGATAAACTTACACATCTGAAGATGTATGGGTTATGGTGGATTTTGTAGACCGGATGTGGAATATTGCATTTATTTGGTATTGAAAAATAATTTTTTTACTCTTTCGGAGTTACTTAGGTTAATAGTTCAAGTAAGACGCTTTAATTATATATTTGTGGTGGGTGGAGAGGGATAGAGAAAATATATACGAGATAGATGCAGGGGTGGAGAAAATATTTACATACATTTCAATTATTACCATAATTAATGGTTATTAATTTAAAATATTGAACTTAATAATTAAAGAAAAAAACTATTTTCATGAATGGCAAGCAGTAACATCAAATTTAATGTCTAAGTATTCACAGTTATGCTATAGGAGATCGAATTGATACGTTTTGGCAGAATATTACCAGAATAAACTAGGTAGTAGAAATTTGAGAGGGTAAATTTCATGGAGTCTGCCTCCGCTCTGAATAATTTTCGACATTTAAGCAACCATTTACAAAACATTCCGCTTCTGCTCTTCATTTTTGATATGCTCGCATTCTAGTCTTGAATTGAGTTGACACCTTGGCGCCTGTTGGCTATATCATTTACAACGTTTGACAATCCCCGGTCCTTTCAAATAACCCACGACTTCACTCCAAACATCCAGATCGGACTGTAATAAACAAGTTGAAATGTTGAACCTTTTGAAGAACGTTTTATGTTAGTGGAGTTGTGAACCACTCGATTTCTTTGACTAAAAAAATACTGAGCGTCTTTCAAAGTGATTGTGGCTTTAACTACCCTATCGTTGTATGTTTTCTTCCTGAAGATCAAAGAACTAGCTTAACTCGACATCATCACAACTATTTTGCTGAAAAGACAAGAGCTTTGCAGCCATTTTTGATTTGTTTGAAGTTTTATCATAAAAATGCAAAAGTAATTTGCCCTGGATTTACATACCACAAATAGTTTACAAGTTTAGACCATGCCACCTTTCAATCGCCCCTATCGTTTTTTCATAATTAATTAATGTTTTAAATTATTATAAAATTATTGTATCTTGGTGAGGGGTCAAAGTAGCTGTAAGAGTTCAAACCCAATTTTGACGTTAACATTAATTATAGATAAACTAGTAATTCTTATGCCATCTATCTCAGAGTCCCTTAAAGATACGTTGTAGCGAGTAAATAGTTTCTGCCATCCATCTTTTGTGATGTTCTAAAATATTTTCATTCCACATTTTCATTGTAAAAACCTTGTTAACGCAGAAGTAAGCAGATCGGTAGAATCCAACGAAACTTGGCCAGAATATTGTTGAACATGTCTACTCTAACATCTCTTATCTCTCTAGTATAACTAAAGACGTGATTCATGATCGGGAGCAAGCGGAGACTGATAGTGCTAAAGGTCGAGAGGAAAAGAGAAAACAAATTTTCTTAATAAGTATAATATTTGTACATTCCAGCAATTACATCAGCATTTCCTCGCCTCCATGGTCACACAATGCGAAGGATGCAGTGCGTGTGCAACGAGAACGATATACTCGTAGTGGAATGCGCTTGTGAACTTCACGTGCCCATGTGAGGTTTCACGTGCAACCGGTGGTCGAGGAATGCGAGAAGTGCGGGTCTTTTCTCCATTATTTAAAATAACTTAATTTTCTTTGAGTTATCTTTCGCGTACGTTCAGAAAGTTGAGTACAGAATAATGCATTTGAACTTTTGCTCCACATATACAATGACGGGTTCATTAAATACGAAATATTTAATAACATTTTCTTATAATTTTGTTTGGTTTAGAAAATTTTAATAACTATGATTGATTCTGTATATTGACAAAATCACCACGTGTATAAAAATATTTAGTTACTTTCAAGAATGCGTCATTTTTCTGAATTTATGCCATTAGATCCAAAATACACTTCCTAATTTTAGGGAAATCACTTTCACAGCATGCTCCAGCGCGTTGTCACGATAATTCTATTGTATGATAATTCAACACAACCTTTTCAAATCACCCAAAAGTACAATTAAGAACATAACACGTAAAGAATGAAATACAATCTGTTCTCTGGCGATACATTTTCGAAGCCCGGTTACATTGTTATTCCAGTAAGAGTATAAAAAGCTAAAATTTGGGAATGGAAGTTCTTATTACCTTTCATTTAATGGAAAATCGTTGTTCGTCGAATGTCTTTTCCTTTAGAATAACCTCCCCGAATGGCTCTTGTAATTTTGCACACTAGTATGTGTATTTTTTTAATCACACGTTTCTTCGAAAAACAGTCACCCTCTAACAAAGTGAACTTCGTAAAGTTTATGAAAAGTAAGAATTGGTTGAAGTTCTTGAAAGTTAAAGACATCAATATAAATAAAAATTCTGCAGTGAATGTTGAAAAACAATTTTGTACTGAAAATGTACGGTTTTCAGAGATATAACGTATTGTCTTAAAATCACAAAATTTTGTTTAAAAATCGTACAAAGGAATGAGAGAGATGTGCGACTGCAGCCAGCCAATGGCGGTCGGGCTCTGCGAGTGGAAAACAGAATGGATGGAATGCGCCAGCGTTCTCCCACTGTGAAGTCCTCCCCCCCCTGCGGTTGTGGGGCTGGCCTTTCACCTGGGGTGAACAGCGCTTTGGTATACCAGAGCGAGGGCCAAACGGACGGGAGGCGTGGCGGGGGATGGTTTTCGTTGACACGGAGCTGCAGGGCTAGGCCTATAATACTCTCTGGGCTAGCCCCTGCTTTCCTTTTGCACCTCCCGTCGTAACACTGGCCTTCCTCGTACCCTCCCTCCCGTATGGTGAAATCGCGAAGCCCGGCATGGGTGCCACCCTTGTGAAAAATACAGTATATTTTTATTTTATGGAAAAAAAGAAAGTCCAGACCTTCCTACACAAGGGTAGCGCCTTTGTCGGACATCGCGATTTCATAATGTGGAAGAGGAGAGGGGCGGTAAGATGAAGGTCAATGTTACGATAAAAGGTGCGAGAATCAGATAAGAGACGTAATAATCGGTTTTCACAGCTCATTTCGTTTTAAATTCACACCTATCTGTTTAAATGCTTGCGTTATATTAGTATGAACATCTATTCGTATTTTGTGTCTTACTGTACATTTGCTGCTCGCGCCTTCTCTCGGGACGGAGTGAGCAATGTGAAAACTGTTCACAAATCAAGAGAACATCGCGATGTGATGCAAATTCTTTGTTTAAAAAGTCACTTTGTGTTTATACAAACGACAAAAATACACTTGTGTAAACCACAATTATTATTAATTTTAATACAATGCAGGAACCAACAGGTATACAGATCGGAAATGGCCCTCGGACACTGGTTTGTAAAATGTCTTTATATTGCCCTAGGTCTATAAATGTAACATCAGCAACATTCTCCTAAAACAGCATCAAGTTTTGTGAATAATAATTAGGCTACCAATTTAATAACGTCCTCTTAGAAACGAACTTCTGGCAACATTTTCTCTAAAGTTGGGAGTCCTTGCGAACGTCTTGCACGCGGTCTCCTAGCTAGAAGGCAAGGAAGACCGTCCTTCCACGGGCTTTTGCATTGTCTCGGCGCGGCGAGGGTGGTCCTGCTCCCCCTGCCCTCCCGCGGAGTTTTTACAAGGGAAGCCCTCGCGGTCAGCTGCTACGCGGGCCCCTCGCTCCTTCAATGAACGCCTCACCGGAAGCGGCCGCGGAGCGGGTGGGGGAGGGGAGGAGGCCAGTCGCGGGTCGACGGCGGTGCCGCACGGTGGTTTAAAACACGCGAATGCGGGCAAAATTCTTTTTCAATTTTTTTTCAATTCGTGTGATTCAAATACGAAAAGAAATATGTATAGAGCATCATGTTTCATTCCATGTTTTTATTTTGTGTGCATTATTGTGTTGAAGGCCAAGAAATTGTTTTTTTTAACGAGCCGGACACTCAACAAGTTACTCTTTACTTGTTTCTTCGAAAACCATAATTTTGGTACTTTCATTTTTGCTGTAAATAATAATTTGAAGTTACTCCAGATAGAAGCATCATTCCATTTATTTCAAGGTAAAAAAGGCACAATTGTATATTGCACTGGTAAAATTTTACTGTTATTTATTACAAAACACACTAGCAATTCGTGAACGTTTCATTTCAAACTTCCGCAATCACTGTTACTTCAAATCAACTTTTAATGCAGATATCTACATTATGGTAAGAGGAAGGAATGCTCGCGTACTGCACCCGGCTGCATAGTGACTGTAGCTAGTGCTGGGGAAGTCTGCTTTACACAATGTTGAATATCCTCTCTACCTCTAACGACATCACTTTATCGAATCACTGTAGATACTTAGCGAGATATTTAGATATTACACTAGATATTTAGCTCATATCGAAAATCTGCCATCGTTGGTCCGAATTAATGAAAAAGATTCATTTCATAACCCAGGAGGTGTAACTATGACTATCATCAGCCGCTGTAGAAAAATCGAAGTATAGAGCCTACCAAACTACAAATCTACAGTCGTGAATCATTTCGCAGCAGAAATATATTTCGTCCACTTTTCCCCCAAACCGGACCATAGTGCGTCTGTGAGAGGGGAGGGGGTCCGGGGCGTCCGGAATGACTGGCAGTGGGAGAGAGGGGAAGGGGCGGGGGCAGGCGCCAGAATGCGTGACGCAGGTGCGTGCCCGCCAGGTGGTCGGTGCAAGGTGCTACGCATCGCCGCGTGGGGGATGGCCGAGCCGGTGCTGCGCCGCGCGGCCGTTTGAAGGTCGGTGGCTGCAGCGGTGCGTGAGGTGGCCGTTGGCTGTGGAAGTAGTGCCTAGTAATTTTTTTCCAAATAAACGTTTTTTGTTTATTACAGAGGCGCACCCACAATTTTACTAAACGGGGGGGGGACTACAAGCATAGTGTCCAACGCTTTCATTTTTTTACAAAAATTTATTTATGTTGAAAGTAAAATGTTTTCATTGTTGACTTGTAGTTTATATTTATAACGTTAACAGTTGATGTTTTGAAGGACTTCCGTTAGTATGGAAAATTAATAAAATGTATTTTTTTCCTTTTTTAAAAAAATATGTACGAGTATTATTGGCTAGAAAGGGAGCTGGAGGGGAAGCTGGTCCTCTTTGTCAGTAAGCTATTGCAAATGAATTCAGCCAATGAGGTATACAGGTACACAGGTAATATCCTTAGTATGAGTTTTTTTTATTAATTTTACCTGGTAATTTCTACCAAATATTTGTATTTTATCGATTAATTATTCAAGAATAGTTTTATGCTAATAAATAAGATGGATTGTTCTTTAAAATAGTGCCATTCATGTTTTTGTGGTATATTAATGCAAAATAAATGTGCTCGTCATATAATATTCAAATACATTTACTGCAAGTTTCCTTACATCGAAAGAGAGAAATGTTCAATCTTTTATGTGGTTTTGATGAATGCTCTCCGAATTCCATGGCCAAATTGCATTTTGAATGGTTTAGTAGAATTACCTATGAAAGTTAGTTGATATAAGCATTGCTAGTATTGAATAGAACGTTAATGTGGCTCTATTGTTTTCGTTATTGTCAGTCCTGTGATAATAGGGAGAACAGAAGCTGTTGTCCCCTTATCTTTAAAGCTTGTTCGTTGTACATTGCTGAGTGTTTGAATGGGAGATAGGCGTATCCTTTAAAATTCGGTATCAGGTGTGCCGTAAAGCAAGCTTGAGGTTTTATGCCCTTGCCATGTAGGTTACTCGCTCCCTGGTGGCGTATATTACAGGGCATAAAATGGTACAGGATAAAGCACAGTAGTTTGCCTAAGGTCATGGAACAAGCACCAAGAACCTTGGGCAAACTTGTCCTTGTCAGATGTTTTAGGTTTCCTTTCTTGTGCAACTGCACTTTTAGTGTTACGTCGCCTTCCTATTTTTCTGTGGCTCTAGAGTTTGCATCTTCGTCCATTCCCGCAACCAACACTGATGTGATTTAAGTATTGTAATTTATATCATTAAATGCATCTCCGTATTCACTTCAGTAGGTGGTAACGATCTTGCACTTCAGGAATCATCTGTATTATGAAGTCTCTAACGCGTGTGAATACTACAAATAATATGCCTTCTGATCGCTTCACATCGCATTCAACATTATGTCAACTATGACGACATTATGTCAACTATGCCGAAATTATTTTGAGTATTGGTTACGGCTCCCAATGATGTGTTCTGTGAATTGTCTTGTTAATTACCTTGCAAACTGTGTTCTCTTTGTGTAGGAAACAAGATAGAAAACGGAATATTTTAAAAAAGATTAATGTTTATTCCCCTTTATTTTAAAATAAAATGTTGGTCAACTATATCTTCCAGTTAAATTATTACCGTTTTATCGACTTTCTCTCCCTAGACGTATTAGGCCCTTCAAGGGCAGAGCTGGAACTAGAGAGTAATTCTGTTAATTATTTTTGTCTCGGCCATAAATGTCTTGGCTTTCCTCTTGTGAAACATCTCTTGTAAATGGCTTTAGGAGGTGAAATGCAGTGGGGTTCAACAAGAGGTTCCTACTACATAAATATTGCATTTTCATAAAAGATACAAAAGGCACTGAATTCTGGAATAATGAAGAACACGAGCCATTCGTTCATACGTTTGTGCAAATTGTGACCTAGGTAATTGAGCTACTTTAGATAAACGAATGGATATAATTTGGATTGAAAATGGCGATAACAAAATTACCTAAATTTTTAACTCCACCAATATCCAGGCGCAACCAGAATTTTTCTATTTGGGCTATAGTGTAGTTCCCAGCCGACTAAATGTTTTAAAATAATTTTTCATTTATGCTGGATTTATTTGAGTTAGTTATTTATAACGTATCATTTTGAGATATTAAATACATTTCGTTCCTACACAATTAATAAATCTAGAGAATTCGTGAATATATGACTTCGGTTGGGGGGGGGGTAAAGCCCCTGCGAGCTTTCCCCGCCCCATAGGGTACTCCTCTGGCAATATCCATTATTTCATTTGAACCCGAATCTTAAATAAATCTTAGCGGGTTTTCTCTTCGTTAGAAGCCTCTTGGGAGGAGGACCTAATACGAAGAGGTGAATCCCCCCTCTCTCGGCCTCCACGCGCATATTGATCGGGTGCGTATAGTCACATGGTCTGCTGCGTAGTTCTGTAATAGTCTCTCTGCGGGGGCTGATCCCAAACGGTGAGCTTCGCAGCGGTTCATTCATGACCAATGTCCCCCAGGGGAGCGCTGTTGCGATTCTGCGTAGCGAGGAATTCCAAGCAGAAAAGACCGCCAAATGCTTTGAATTAACAAAGAGATTTCGTAATACACGTTTCTAAAGGAAGGCCCAAAGGAAGAAAGGAGGGGAAATTCTGGGAAGAATTTGTGCCATCCCCCCTCGAAACTCGGATGTTTCAATTCGTATTCCCTATTGTTTTCCATTTCTCGAGTTATTCCTTACGAAGTACTTTGTAATAAGAGAAAGTGATGTAATCGTGAGTCGAAAACGACGATTTTTTTCGTCGTTTTTCGACGAACGATTCCCACAGGCGTCGAAAAACGTAATGCACTGCAAAGTAATTTATCTTTTGCGTTGATATGTTATCTGGATCCGCGCCGTGGATGGACACTTCCATTTTAGGACAACGTATGTTCATCATTTACGACATAATTGAAATATGCAATTTCGTCATCGCGTCTATTGTTGTACGTCAAATATGTGCTTTACAATTGACTTTTAATCTTGGTCTTGGTCACATGCTTTGCGAATTGTTAACCTTAGAAGCAGTTAATACAATGAACACAGTAATAACAGTGAAAACAGTTCATGTTAACTCTGCCAACGTAGATTCCATTTCAATTATTCGTAAAGTTTTCTATTTAATAAAAAGTGTTACGGAAGCGCATATATAGTATCATAAAGGAATCTTTTCTGTTAATACTCCATCTTACTCCAATAAAGTAAAATCAGCATTGTCGTCTCGTCCAAACAACTCTCTATTTTAGTCTACGATTTAGAGAAGACATTGTAAGGCAAAGGGGTTTTCGACAATGCAGTGAAGGTCGGTGGATACTTTAGTACATTAGAAAAAAATATTTTTAAAGATGTACTCAAGTGATGATCGCAAAAAACCAGGGGATGGCTGTTTTCTCGTTTTGCAATGTTTCACAATATTTGTGAAGCAATGTCTTGCCTTTTATACAATTTTACATTGTTTGTTCAATGATTTACTATTCGTAGAGCTATTGATCCTTGGGGAAGATGATTTGGAATTGGAAAGTGAAAATCTTGAAGTGAGATTAAAGCAACCTTAACTGACAATGGCAATATGGGCTAATAAATTGTTAAAGGCCTTTTGAAATAGTAAGAAACAATTTTCAGAATCGGTTTAAATACTGAAAGTAATGATCATAGTTTGATTGCGTTTAATTTGACATGACTGACTTTTTTTCTGATTTCATCTGACTGTCGACACTCATGTTTATCTGAAGGGTCAAAACGAAATAGGGGTTAACTATTTCAAACATCAGAACTGAGTTAGTTGCTACTGTGTTTATGCATTGCTTTTCTTTTGTGTGAGAAAAACAGATGTTCAAACATATACAAAGGAACTTAAAAATCACCAGCATGATAAAGCTAACCAAACAATGCGCGGTTGTAGAAACATGTCTTTGAAAGGAGTCAAAGTTTTGTTACTTAATTGAACGAAATTAACGTTGTAATTTTCGTACACTAACCTTCTGTCCTGCGTGCTTCCCAATTACCGTTCTAATTTTACAGACGTATTCGTGACAAAATAAACGATACTGTTTCTAAGAAGGAGGAAACTTCCTCGCTTCCGGAAGAGGCTCCAGTTCAGCTCGACTGGCCAGCATCATCCTCGCTCGTTTTACTTTCTTTTTTGGTGCACGCGAGAACTCTCGCGTTGCGTGCGTCGGCACGAGGTACGCGTTTTAGAACTGGTTGGGGGCTTTCTCTGTCAATGCCGCCAGTTCCTGCGTTAATGACGCAGCGCGGTATTTTTAGACTCGATAGAAACCAGCGGCGGCTACGTGATTTCGAACTACCTGGAGGGAGCGTGCAGACCCTTAGATCGACGTGGAGATTGGCGATGCATGGAATACGAAAAAGAAGAAATGGGATGAAGTTAATGGGCTGTCAATCATATTTCATGTTCAGACATCAATTTAAAATTGTTTATTTGTACGTGTCTGCCGGAGAGGCAGGTGCAATAATTGATTATCTCATGAAAATTAGGTAGAAATGTCGTACGCAATAATTTAATTTAATAATACGGTAGTGTAAAGCAGATAAAATAATGTCACAACCAGATTCATCAATTATAACAATAAAAGGCCTTTTTTTAACAACTGGCGTGTTTAATTTAATTCACATTTTCATTTGAAGTACGTTCTTTCGGATATTATCTTTTTATACTAACACAATTTGTTTCGCGCGATGTTATTATTCAGTTTAAACATACTGTCTTCATTTTCGTTTTCCCCAAAACACGAAGATAATGCACTCTGTTGCGACGGTGAGTGTCCTTGAAATATTTCAAAATATGTAAATACTACGTTGATAAATTTCCTAAAATGGATGAATGTATATTAAAATGATTAAAAAAGTGAAATTTGGAGAGAAATAGAATCTCTTTCATTCCTACGCACTTTTTGAGAGGTTATTCATTTCCTTACCCGTCCAGTGACAGTGAACTTGAAATGCCGCGAAACGTGCATTTCCACCTGACTCTGAAATCTGCTTCGTGTTACCTCATCGTAATCCTGATGATGACGCAGAAACGACTGGTCCAAGATGCAAGTGCTATTGACACCACAAACCTGTATCTCGACCGTCCAGCTTACGTTGCCGCTTCCCTTCCCCTCCTGTCACCGCTACACTTGTGATACTGCTGCTCCTGCCGCCGCCGCCATTGCCACCTCCACCGTGTTTTCGCCGTCACCATCCTGTTGTCTCCACGTATTGCCGCCAACCTTTCATCACCACTGTCAGCATCTCATAGTCTTCACTACTAAAACTACATCTCCGTGTTCTACGTGCCGCCACCCCTTTGCTTCTACCATTGTCGCCACCCCTTTGCCTCTACCATTGTCGCCACCCCTTTGCCTCCACCGTTCCCTCTACCGTCCCCTCTTCCCCTTTGCTTCTACCGTTGCCGCCACCCCTTTGCCTCCACCGTTGCCTCTACCTCTTTGCCTCTACTATTGCCTTTAACCCTTTGCTTCTACCGTTTCCTCCACCCTTTTGCCTCCACCGTTGCCACCACCCCTTTGCTTCTACAGATGTCGCCATGCCGACATCTCCACCGTTACCACTATCCCTTCGTCTCCACCAACCCGTCGTATCTCGGCAAATCTTTGCCGTCGACGTCCCAGCCTGGTCACTCCCGCCGTCGACTCCACCGCGGCCGTCATATTTTCTGAGATTTCTATCAAGGCCATTTCTGTCGTTCCTGTCCACTTTTATATAATACACGCCTCTCTCACCCTCTGATTCCCGTTGCTCCTTTGCAACCCGTCCCTTCCGCATCCCCTTTCCACATCCCGCGTCCCCGTCCCGCATCCGCTCACGTGGTCCGTCGCCAGCGCTCTGTGCGGCCGTCGTGGCGCAGGCGGCGGGCATTTCGATAAACAATGCGGCGAAAGGAGGCCAGGTGCGCGAGCGGGCCGCGCGCCTTAGCGGAAGCTTTCAGAGGGCCCATAATCGGGTTTGAGCATCGGCGACGGTGATGGCGGCGCACGCCGTTAGAAGAGGCGAGCCCGGTCCACCGTGGGGAACCTTGCGTGGCCGGTTCCGGCGCCGCCGATGCTTCGCGGCAACGGCGGCGGTGGCGGCGCCGTTGATACTGCCCCAGTCCTCCCCGTTCGTTCATAGTTTCTTCTCGTTTTTTTCGTTTCTTTCCGCTCTTTGGGAGCGATTTTTCTCCGTTCGTTGGAGGACGTTTTGCTCCATTTGTTGGATTTTTTGCTTCTTTCGTTGAATCTTTCTTGCCCCATTTGTTGGATTATTTTGCTTCTATCCTTGGATCTCTGTTGCTTCGTTCTCATTTGCTCTGTTCGTTTGGGCCGTGTTTACTCTGTTCGTTGGGGTCATGTTTGCTCCGTTCGGTTGGATTGTTTTTGGTTTGTTCGTTTTTCATCTCACCCTTACCATTATTTTGTTATGATGCTATTGACGAACAACTCAAAATCATTCCAGGTATTGAAAAACTACGCAAATACATTTGCAAGTCCATTGATTCGTCAGAAATAAGTGCAACTGAAGATCACAGA
Source organism: Acheta domesticus (assembly GCA_031308135.1). Taxonomy (NCBI): domain Eukaryota; kingdom Metazoa; phylum Arthropoda; class Insecta; order Orthoptera; family Gryllidae; genus Acheta; species Acheta domesticus. Next base: position 82,142,977 of record JAHLJT010008756.1, on the reverse strand, counting down.
GACAATGATAGGCTTGGGACCGCCATCTATACTGAGGATGGGATTGGAACTAATCCCTTCGGAATGGTCTGTGAATGAACCTTTGATATGATTCTTCACTAAATAGATAATAGGCTTATTCTTCATGATTCCTACATTGTTAGCCGTTACCCCAATATTGCTGAGTATCTTTATTTTTATCATTATTAGTAACATTATTAAGAGCACGTTTCCGAGTATCATTCATTTATCAGTGGTCTGCTGCAGCAAAAATGCCACCGTCGAGTGGAAAATGGGGCCGTGGAACAAAAATTGGCTCTTCGGAAACGGCTGAATGTGAATACTGAAATCTCTCTCTTCCTTATCGCATGACGTCACCTGGGTCGAAAACAATTACGCGCTGAATATGACAATACAATTGTAACATCAGATATGAGAAATTTCGAATTAACTTAATCAAATATTTTGACTGACTATTTTTTCAGTTAAAATCAATACTATTTCATTGTTAGTGTATTTTTGTCGAATTCCTGGGTGTATAAAGAAACCATTACCTCTTCTCACACGGGCAGAAGCTGCTTAATTTTTGTCAATTTATACATATATTCGAAAATAGTAATATATATTATTTGTTTTTAATATCCTTGCTTTCCTCTCCTTTCTGTGTTTTCATTTGTCCTCGTATATTGTCATATTTTGCCACTTTTTCTTTCCTTTATGATTTCCTTGGCTTCTGAAATTCAGAAAAATTTAATTTCCTTACAATTTCGTGGTTCTTTTCCTTTACAGTTTCTGTTCTCACTGTTCGTCCTATTTTCCGCTGTTTCTTTACTTTAATTAAACTTCAACCACTCGTTTCTCTTTTAAGCAAGCCATACCTCATCGAGCAAGGAGCTTGATGATCGCGTTCAAAAGTTATAAAGCACATAAAGGATTTTGTGAACACTCCAGTTCTATCTAGCCCAAGAATTTATGTGATAATTTGATTCGATCTTACATTTTACATTTGTTTTGGAATTCAGGTTTGTAACAATGTTAAGTGGCGCACAGCTCCCTTTCATTACAAGTTCCTTCTTCTCTTTTAAAATAATTCATCTTTTCGTGCTCTCAATTATTTTTATATCAATATTTTATTTTTTGTTTGATTCTCTCGTCTCATTCTCGGAACGTTCCTTTGCCTTCAGATCCATGAGAAAGACCGCTTCCCAACAATTCTCTCCGCGTTCTCTTCCGTTCCGGACAACAGTTGTGCTCTTCTTACGTTACGCCCATTGGCCTCGCTCTTCCCGGATCATCGTGGCGTACTTCGCCTCCTCCTCCTTCTCCTCCGTCCCACCTCCTCGAGTACTCGACCGCCGGCGGCCGCGCGCGCCCCATAGACCGCTGACCCAGAGACCGGCTCCGCGGCGCGGCGCGGCGGTGGGGGCGGTGGCATCGCCGCCGCCGCCGCTGGCGCTCGTCAGGTGCGCGGAGACCGTGCACCGCGCCGCGCTTGCGCAGCGCTCCGCTCCGAGCGCCGCCGCCGCCGCCGCCGCCGCGCCGTCGTCGCCCCCGCCGCCGGCCGGCTGGCCGCGTGGCGCGGCGACCGTGGCCGTGGCGGCGGAGGCGGCGGCGTCGCGGGCCGTGGACCCTGGTGCTCCGCTGAGGCGCGGCGGAGCGCGGCGCGAACGCCGGTGTGTGGCGGGACTGTCGACCTTGCCCCTTGCTGGTGGTCAGGCGACGAGGCGTTGCGGGACTGCTTGGGAAGCTGCACTTCTGCTTGTTATTGGCGAATATTTATCACGAGAGTGTAGAAGGATTTCCATTCTTCTTTGAATGTATTTTTGAATACCTACATTCGGAATGTGACGAAGTAATTCAAGGGGCTTTCATAGGCAGTTGAAATCAACTTATACCGTATTCCTACCGTTTTCCTACAGATGAATCACGGCATTCGGCAAAGTGTATGTTTTATTCCCTCATAGAGATTAGAGATACGGTCGTTCTTTTACAGTTATCCGTGAAATAGATTAAACTGTATTTCCTGTATTTAAATTAGAAATTTTATAGATACATTTTATTAAAACTGTGACTTGAGCCAGTGGCGCAATCAGACATTTTCTATGATGTAGCCTAGGTGTAGTGTCCACCCGATTCAAAATTTTCTTAAAGACACTTTCATTTACAATGAATTTTAATTAAATAATTATTTTACTATAATCGAGATATTGACCGTACAAATTGTCAGAAAAGTAAGTTTGGAACGAAGTTGATTTGTATGTATCAACGAAGCCACATTTAAAAATAAAATATTATTAAAAATATTACATCTCATAGTTTTAAAATATTAAAAATTAGTTTTATAGGGATTGTTTTATTATAATAATCTAACATTCTCTGATTCCAGTGAACTGCACTTATTGTATGTCCTCAGTTGGTAGAAACTTTACAATTTTTACTGAAACTTTCGCCCCATGAATCATATCTATAATGTATGTTCGTGCGTTGAGAAACGTGCCAAGATTGCACTTCTCCCCAAAGCACATTACACATAGTTTTTTGGTGTTAAATACTAAATAAGTAAAATACCTTTATTTAGGAGGCAAGGTCGCACAACTCTGTGAGTTCTTCACTGAGTCACGATATTAAAGTCTACGAGCAGCTGGCAACCGCTCCTTCAGCAAACAGCGTAAACGAGTGCAAAAAGACTCTCGTGCGACTGTTCTCATTTCTCAAAGATTGAAGGAATGTTTAGCGAAACTTTCCTCACATCACAATGATAATTACTGTAAATGAACGAGGAAATAAGTTTCAGTTTAGAACATACATTGCTATTTAATCAATTATCGTTGAATTTCGTCAAATATTAGCTCACTGACTGCGTCTATGGCACAGGGGCTCGGAGCAGCGTCCAAGAAAGCGGTTTCGTAGGCATCGTGTTCGATTCTCACTTGACATTTGTAACACATTCGAACCATCATTCCACTCATCATGTATCTCGAAGTCAACAATCACGAATACCTTGATCGCTAATCATACAGTGGAAGATCATGAGAAAACTCCGTTCTGATTTACCCAGGAGGGTTACGTACCGCGAAATATTATCGGTTGGAATTCCAATATATCAATTTATTCATTAAATATTGTCTCTCAATCAACTTCAATACTCGACCTCACCCTCAATACTCGACCTTTTTAAAGATTTATGGGCAGAAGCGAAGGCAATTGTTTAGAAATCCTTCTGACTTGGAGTGAGAAAAAGATATTCTGCCTACATACCACCCGCTGATCTACTAATGTATGAATTCTATGAAGAGTACACCATCTCTACTCGGGTTCCAAATGGCCCATCTTCTTTACCGTTTACTTGCAAATGATTTAGTTGAACGTTATTCGTGAAACGATAACTCTTACTTTATTACTTTAATATTTATTATCTCTTACCCTCTAACTTTATCATTGCGCTCTGATATTTTTTATTTGAAGTGATCTATTTATTTAGGTTTTATCAGTTTCTAAATCAGAGGGTGGTTTGTAGACGTTATACCTTCTTGCTCATTCTCATTCGCAAGCCAAAGGGATTCATAAATCAAATATCTTCGCTATTGTCCATAAAAATAAAAAATGAGCATGAGGGTGAGATATTGGGATTGATTGACTGATGAAACCAGTTTTAATGAATGGAAATGATCGACCAAAACTTCAACCGATAATATTTCTCCATAAGGTGAAATTGATTACTTATCCTACACAAGTACGGTAAATATATTTTGCTATTAGAAGAAACAACATTTTGAATCAACTTAAGCACGGATCGTTATACTTAACATTTTTATTTTTTAAGTGCTATGTAATTGAAAGTGACCTCACTAGACAGGATGCGTTTTATTGTTTTACTTATCCTCTCCTACACAGAGATAAATTATTATTGCATTCGTTTAAAAAAATGTAAGGTCAGATTTCGATGATAAAATCTGTTTTAAGGGTCCATGTGATGAAACAATTGATTTGGGGGTGACAGTTGGTGGGGAAATAAGTTTTTTAAAGCGAAAAGTGTGAAAATCGTAAAATTCTTAAAGTCTATCTCCTACTGAAGTAGGGTCAGAAGGATTGGTATATACGAGTAGTACAGGAGTTCTCTCCTCGGATGGTACTGGACTTTGTTACGCCACTCTTCTTGTGTACTCTTATTGTATTACTGATATTTGTAAAACATATGAAATATAATATAAATTATTACATTTCCTTCAAATCATTAAAACATCCCAATTCTGCATTTCACAAGACTATACAGAGGAAACTTTCGATATGTCAGGCATACCTTCATTCCAACAATCACGATAAGTTATTTCTTTTAGTTGTAACATTGGGTGCTTTTGTTCCTTTGTATGAAAACGTTTGACAATTTATTTTTCAAATTCCGTAGACACATTTCGTTCTTAATTTATAGCAACTACAATTACTGTTCGCTAGATCCACAGCTAAACATTGCAAAAGAAGTTCACATTCTCTTTTGTCCATTACAGAAGACTCACGATAATGCAGATTACGAAACTTGCAGTTTCTAGAGCAAAGCAATGACCAAAAGATTTATGGAATACACGAAGTAAAGTTGCTCAATGAGTGGACTATTGTTATAAAGATGGAGAGGAAAGCGTTAAATACAATGGTTGGAAAAGTCCTAAACAGTTTGCGTGTCCAAGTCTGACAATATGAGACTCAAAATTAAAAGATTTTTCGTTTCTGTTCATTACATCTAGATTAGAATATGCATTTTGTAGTATTGTGCATGAAGTACTTAGTATTTATTTTTACCTAAGTTTCAAATGAGTATAAACGTTACATATCTTATTGTTTTGCATTCAAGACATTGTTACGTTTTAATCATAACTTCATGGCATTTTACGTTCAAAGAAAGTAATTTGTTTCAAATTTTGTTACTAACACCCGGTTTTTGTAAGAGAAATTAGTTGTACGAGATGGTATTAGGTTTTCCTCAAACTTTGGCGGTACCATTCACAATGGTGGAGTGAAAGTGTATAAGAAAGAGGTTGGAGAGAAATTTACAAACTGAAGCGATTATTGCGTGCTGCTAAATTGTTTATTCTTCAAAACTGTTTAGGTCGATATAAAATGATGCCTCTTTTGAAGAGATGTGTTCTTGCTGTATTTATATGACCTCCAATTAACGATCAAGAATGTGATAACAGCCTTCTGACGTTCTGAATGCAGAAACTTCAAGGCGTATTTATTTTCCTGTTTCATTTTTAGGCAGCTCATAATCGTTTAGGGATTCTTTCAAATGTTATAAATAAACATCAAGTCTTTTAGTAAACTTTGGAAATAATATCTCGTTTGTCAATGAAATACAGTTACATATAATGCATCAAGCATTGTGTATTTGACTCAGATTTATCTATCGTTTATTCATCACTCGGTCATTATTTACATGATAATTTATTATGCATAGATCAGATGAGAGTTATATAATATTATACATTCTATATTCTGTGATGCATGTATCTTCATTGTGTTCAGCTAATAACTTTGTTTCCTAATTTCATTAGTGGTTACTTGGTACGTATGTATTACTTCGCAAGTACGTCCGGGAGACAAACAATTGAAGAGAGAATTAGCTCATTGTCTTAGCTTACAGGTATTGCATGGCCGTCTTATCTCCTCCTGACCATAAGTGCTTCTCTAATTTGTTATTACGAGCAAAGTTCAGAGCCTCTTGGCCATGCCCGATGAGAAGCTCCGCCGGAGATACAGCAATTAATAATGAAAATAGTAAAAGTTGAATGCAGAGGGATATGTAGTACTTCCCCCATTTAATCTTCATATACAAATAATAATGATAATAATGACAATAGTAGTTATTATTACACCTTTAATTCACAATTAAAGAGGTGAGGTGTCGGTTAAATACAAAATAAACTTCAAATTGCAACAAGTTTTCCAAGGAATTTATTGAGTGACTGAATCCCTCTACATTACTTTGCGCAAAATTTGGACTGTTCTCCAAAACACTTGTACTTTTCTTTTTTTGAATGTTCTGGGAGTTTGGACAAAAAAAGACTTTGCGGAACAAATATCAGAACTCCCATAACTATAGCTACGACTAGTGTTTTGACGTCCCTTAAATGATTCACCTCGTTTACTAAACATTCGTATGTCGACATTCGTCAACTTTTCTTTGCTTTCTTTGATACAACGTACTGATCGCAAGCCCCAGCAACATCTACCAGTAGTCACAAGGTGTTCTCCAAATAATGAATTACAACAATATTAAATTTATTTGCTATTTTACGATCAGTATGGATTTATAGGTCTTACAATATTGTGCACGGACCAATCGATGTCATAGGCTTTGTTGCGTTTTGTACCACATGGAGCAGGTATTTGGAACTTCGACGTTACAGATCTGCCGGCGGAGGTAACTATGGTCGCAATAATACCTTGTATTCAAGTGTTGCTACAATCTGACATGACGTTTTGTCTTGTTTCCGACAAATTTGACATTAATCAACCTGGGAAATTTCGCGAACTTATTTCACGGAATTAGGAGAAATCATAATGTCGTGCATACTCCATGCCTGATATTGGGCAGGTATTACAGCTGCTTCGGATTCTGGATTCCCTTTTCAGTGATATAAATCATTGGACTTTGTAGATATGCATTTTATTATTGTTACTATTGTTTCTATAATTAATTAAGTAGTATTAAGTGACTATTCCTTAAGAAAGCAGTTCATTGGTCTTGTGCGGTGGGTCAGAGTTACTCATAGCTTACTTAGACGGTGTTTGCTGGCAAAAACGAAATGTGCAAATCATCTTATTGAAGGCCAGCAGGAGTTGATGGGACCGAGTGTTTTGTGCAACGAGTCAACGCCTCGACCTCACCGTCTGTGAACCGTGTAACACCAGCAGTGTCACCGGCTGAATTTAGCTCCGAGCTAGCATTGCCTCTGTCTTTCCTGCGACTTAGCCGATAGGTCTGGGGTTCGAGTCCTGACGTTAACGGATTTTCGCTAGAAGCTAAATAGTTACGTAAATCAGTTGCTATCTGGAGAGGAATTTTAGAGGACGGTTGCGATGATGGGTAGTTTTTTCTTATTTTTTCCCTAACTGTCGAATGCTGGAGCAGTACCCTTATGAACAGACCACAGACCGCGCGCGATCTTACCTTTCTCTTCCGTATCCTATCCTGTCCCTTTACTTACACTCAAGCACCACTCTACCACGCAAGTCAGGAAACCAGTCGGGACTAAGAGCTTGATCCGGCAGGGAGCGTTGACCCGTTGGTGTGAGATACCTGGAAGGGGAAATCCTCCGTCGTGTAGGTCGGTGCCGTGTCTCACCATCCAGTGGGAAAGGGTCATCGCCACCTCCCGGAATAAAACGTTTACTACACTAACGGGACTTAGGACCGTAAAAATTAACGCACTCGGAAACAATCAATCATCCAGCAGCGCTTGACTGCTTAGCCTGTTGGCCCGCGCAGCCTTTCGATTCTCGTCAGTGTTAAGCGGCTTAAGCAGCTGTTGCGGAGGCCGTTTGCGAAGCAATGGGCCGTGCGCCGCCCAACAGCCCTGGTCGCGTAATGTTTTATACTTTCTGCTTCACCGCCGCCGATATTCTGTTTCCTTGACTCAAAGCGAGTACAAGCAGATTATCCCCAAGACAGTTTTCGTCAATGAAATGGGGATGTAAATAACTGTTAACAATTTGTGTACACTTTCAGAAATTTCCGCATTATTTTAATGTAAATTACGTTAAATTCAATGTATGCATTTACTTTAGGATGCAAGCGTCAAAGCTTTATGGTCATATCATGAATGAACGAATGATCTGGTTGGACTGGTGATTATGCATATGTACAATATGAATGATGGGAAACAGGAAAAAAGGGAGAACTTCTTCTACATTCTGTCTACACTGATTTTAACGTATGTATTAAATTTAATGTATACATATATTAAGCTCATTTTAATGTTCAAGGTTACATTAAGTTTCATGTACATACATTAATCTACATTAGATTTAATAACATTTCTACCAGTGTATATTTCATATTCAAAATCACACCAAACTGCCATTGGAAAGAACAAAATAAATTGAACAAATAAATGTAAGAAATATTAGTGTTATTAAACTCTCGATACATAGAAGATTCTCGTTTTATTGACGGGACTGCGGAAAATAAGATATTTCCTTCTGTGTTGAAGTTTTTAGAGCGTGAAAGGATAACAGTTGGTCATTAATGCAATTCCTACTTCCTGTGATATTACAATTTACTGATTTGGATATTTTAAGTATACTTTTAAATACATGATTTATTTGAGTGTGAACAGTTCAATGGATAGGTGCATACGTTATCGTAAATGACACACATTTTCCCAGTCAGTCCATTCCGAAACTTAGTTATCAAGCCGTAGGCTTATTATTTTATAGAAAAATACAGAAACAAAAAAACTGTTAAATTCATTGTATGTAAGTCGCAATTTCCCGTAAGTCACTTCTGAGTAATATCTTCCAACACATTAAGACAGGATGCCAACCAATTTCTGAACTCTTTCTGTAATACACTCCCGAGAAGTGGAGGCACATTAAAAAACAATGAGATTGCTTGAGGCGTCTGTAGCGTAAATTTCTCAACCATGGAGATTGAATTACTTAAACCCGTTCTGTGTCAATTTCCTCCAATGAGCTGTCCCAACGCACACCCTTAGGGTTCCCCTGAGGGTCGTGGAGACGGGACCTCATTACAGAACCTGCTCGTTGACACGCCGTCTGAAGCTTTACAGAATACCCCGTTAATTTCATTAACTTTTGCAACCAGTAACTTTACTTCGTTGTTTTGTTACATAAATTAATACTTAAATTCATACTGTTTTTCTTGGGATATTGAAGTAACTCTCATGTTCATATGTGTAATTCGGAATGAAGCATAGGAGTATTTTAAACGATTACCTAACCAGTAAATGCGGGACTCTCATTCGCAATACTCTGGCCTCGGAAGCCCACGACTTCACTCACCTAACCAGTGGCTTCCTTTGAAACCGTGGAGGTTCATAGACAAAACAGACGTCCGAGATTACAACGTATTCAGTGGTAACCATTTTTCGTTGTTAACTTGTTCAATGGTAACCAATTTTTCTATTTGTGCACAATCGTATGAGAACAAAAAAATATCAAAGAAAAATAGGAAATATGAAACATGGCAAACCGAACAGCGGAACATAACAATTAATAATATTGTAAGATTTACGTCGAAGTATATTTTCAATTCTACATGTATTTTAATAAAATATTCGATCGGATTATTTCAGCTAAATAATTTCTTGCAAACATTTTGCTTTTGTAATTTAAATTTTTAATTCTAAGTTTTTGGCACAACATCGCTATATTTTCAGTTGAGAAAGGAAACAATCACTGGATTTTACACACATAGCCTTCTTATCGTCAATACTGCACTCAGAAATAAACTTGATGCTACATTTTTGTACACTATACTATCGATAACCTTTCTTGCGTTGAGACTACAAATGGTAGTACTTAAAGAATACTTTACCTAATGAACAACCCGTGGTAGAACTTCCTCTGTTTCATTATGTAATCACAATTCAGAATCTCTCAAATATTCATATCTTTGACTGTTTTTGACAAGATTGTCAGTTGCGGATTACCATATCTCAACTGCCTCCACGGAATTTAATCATATCTTTGCTAGACAAGTATGAACGGAGGTGTGTGAACGAAAGAACCGTAGAGATATCTTAATAGATAACCGTTATCTTTCGCATCAATAGAGTGATCCACAGTTTAGGTAATTGCGTCCTAGACCACCCGCGTCGCAAACGAACTGTTCCAAACCTCTTTTCGCGTGCAACGGTCACGTGCCGGGAGAATCGTGGGGAGCAGCATGTGAAGAATGTAGGGCTCTCAGGGGTCGATGATTGCAGGCGGCCACCCCTGGGAACTTCAGGCGCATTGCCTGCGCTTCCCAAGACGCACTACCGCCATCGCCACCTTTCAAGAGAGTTACGAACCCGCACCACTGAATCTAAGAAATGTTTTTTTTATCCTTTATATAATGAGACCGTGTGCCGCATGCGACCCGTGAGCCGCCAGTTGGACAACCCTGAACTAGATACATAAATATTTTCTTATATTATATATTATTTGAATTTTTGTATCTATATTAGATAGCAGAATATACGTCAACCACAAGTAAGCAACAAAAATCACTTCTTCTCCTCCCTCCTCTGAGTGGTCCACTTGGGCAATCCTAGACCCATGCCCGCTCACAAGTATACTGTTCTTCTCTACCTTTCTGTGTTGGTTGTCTCCGGAGTTCAGATTTCTCAGTTGCCATTTGTCACTTCTTTACCCAATACCAAGGACTCCACCGTTGACACCGCCGCCTCACTCCAATGCGTTCTCCGGTCCGCGGGCCACGGTAACGTTAGAGCTGCGTTTATACGGTTAGGCAGCGGCGGCGTCTGCGGCGGTGGCGGTGGCGGTGTGGCGGCGGTGGGGGCGTGCGTGGGGCTTCCTGTGTTCTTCTCAATCTGGTGCCCACGCCCCGTTTCTCTTCGTTCATCCGGTTTGCTGACTTTTAATTCCCTGAGATCGCGGATTCGGATGCCTTTCTCTTTTTCTCAATTTTGTAGTATATCGTAGGATGCTGCAACAGGAAGGTGTCAATTAACGATCACAATCAAGTTTTCAATGACAATTTCAACAGATGGAATCAGATGATTTGATGCGGTTATGTAGTATTACTAGAATATGACTAGAAGCTAATGTGCCTAACAATATATTCTACGAACTACAATTATTCACGGTTTTAGTGCAGCACTTTCTGTACTTAGAAATAGTATGCCATAGACGAAATTCACCGTACACATATAAAAAATATAAAATTAAAAATAAGGTAATACTTTCTCTATTTTATTAACAAACTTTCATGTAATTAAAATTTAAATAATTTTTTATTCACAGATATTTACCTTTACTGTTGATTTTAATTTCGCCTGCTGTTGGATGTGGCTAGAATTTTTACTTTCCCATATACATACGTAAGTACGAAGTAATATACGTATACTTCGGTTTTTCTTTCTTTGCGCATGGGGTGTGTCATCAAAATGGAATATCTCACGGTATTTCGCGTTGTTCTCGGTTGTACCGCTAGGAGTTGCATGATCGCCAGCCCTGCTCGATACAGTCGCGATCATGCGAAACCTATCGTCGCCAAGAAAGAAAAACCGAAGTATAGTATAGGGGAAGTTATGTAATGCTGCGAAAAAAACAGGCAGAAACAAATTCATTACCGGGCCGTGATAACTAAAAATGGAATAAATCCAATTGATAAACTATGAAAAAGAATCCTCTAACACTGGTGTAGCCAGAATCCCTGATCTGTGCGTCCTTCATACGGAAAAACCAATTGAAAGCAAAACGTCCGTCTGCCCATCTGTCAGTCTGTGAACAACACTAGCGCCGTTTGCATGCAATATGTGCAATTTTTAAAAAATATTACAAAAACAAGATTGTCTCAAAAACGGCTCCAAGTATTTTCTTTAAACTTTTGTTATTGGATAATACTAAATATACTCTATGAGATGACGTAAATGCCATATTGCTTTATTATTTTCTTTTTACAAAAATTATAAAAATGTAATTTTTTGACTTGTTTTCTACATCGTTAATATTTACATTAGCGGCGATTGGTTGACATTATTATATTGACGATTACATGTGCCTTAAATAATGTCAAGTAAAGTTTCTCGAAAACTCAACAGTGTTCTGCGAAAATTAGCTCCAAATTCCGCCTTTTCAGAAACGCTCAAGCGCCATTTTCTCAAAAATGGCTCTAAATGTTTTCTTCAAACTTTTCGAACGCGTAGTGCTAATTGCACTCGTTAATACAAAGTAAAGTTCAACTTGGGGTATTTTTTCCCTTTTTTAGAAATTATACAACTGTAATTTTTTTTAAAGATCTCTCACACCTTTTAATATTCACATTACCAGCAATTTGTAAACACTACTGTATTTGTGAGTGAAAGTGTTTCAAATGAATATTTTCGAAAACTCAAAACTTTTCTATGAAAAAGAGCTTCAAATTTCGCATTTTTAGGCACGCTTAAATGCCATTTTTTTAAAAGCGACTTTCAATTTTTCAAAGAAAAAATCGAAGTTTTACTGTTCTGTAATATTCTAAAATTAATTTTTCCGTTCTACCATTAGGAAATCGAAAAATTAAGAAAATGTAAAAAAAAACGTAGTTTGGGCAGGGATAGATGGCAGCTGGCAAGAGTATGTGGCAGTTACGAAATTAGCCCAGACCCAAGGAAATAACAAACTAATACGGGAAAGTTTGCTCTTCTGTAGCATCACTAGTTATTATAATTTCTAAAATTTTGAAAACTGCGCAATGTCCAAAACTTGTTTTCGAATTTGACATACATATCCAATATTAAAGCCAGAGATGTCTTTCTCAATGGAGTTTATCGCTCAATTTACATTTTTAAATGTCACGTACTTAAAAAGAGAGTAATTGTTAAATAATAGCATTAAGTTGAGGAAAAGTTTCGGTGTGCAACTCGTTATCATCAGTTCTTGTTAGTCATTATTTTACACATTAGAAGTCATATAGAAGTCTGAACCAGCGTTAATTCGGAAAGATCTGGTTAAAATGTCTAGTGCATTATGAGTAGTCGCAAATTCAGAGAGTGATTATCAGCACTTTTACAGGAAAGTTAGGATATGATCTATCATTTCCCCTCATCTTGGATACAATATGATTCTATTGTTGATTATCACAATTTTATAATTCAATTTATAAAAATTTTGACTGTAAAATTTCATACTGCCAGTACACGTATTACAAATAATTAATTGTTTACTTTGATTCCGTGTTGAGAATAAAATTTGAGATGAAAGAAATTGCTGAATTATTTGGCCTTGATTTATATAGTAACTATGAAGCCAGTTACTCGTTTCGTGACCGCACTGGCCTATTTTTAACAAAATTGGTATTCTGTGGTGAAGGTTCGTCTTATGTGGAAATTGCAATCCGTGTTTACTCCTTGAAGATGCTTCATATTTCTCCTTGCACTTTCTCTGTGATCTTTGGCACCTTTCTGCGGAGAAAAAAAACGCTCTGTGGCGGAGTTTCTCTTCTTTTTGCCTTTTGTACATATTCTTAGGTCAACATTGACGGAGTCTTCTGTCATGCAACTTCAATGTCTCCAAAAGAATTTACAACTCATCGACGCCTGTGCACATTTTCAGATCTAGTTGCTGCTCTAAATTTCTCGGCAATGGAATAGCCGATTCTCTTCTACTGCCGCACACTTGACTTCTAACGGTAGAAAGCTTCGAGAAAGACTAGCGTTATAAATATCAAACACTAAAATATAAACCACAAAATTGGCCTTTCTTTCTTAAAGATAATGGAAAATTGTCATTAAATATAGAACGGGGAGGTGTCTGTTTGTAATAGTCTTTAATGGAACGTACAATTAATGATGTGTGTTTGTAGGTTTCATGTGTTTCGCATTCGTATGTAGGAGTGCACGTAAGTCGTAAGAAATTAATATATCATTATAAAATCTGAAGAACTAATGGCCTTACGTTTATTAATGGCGAAGTCACCAGACCACCTACAGAGACGTACAAAGGTACAGGCGGGCTCATTCGATGGCTGCGGGGAAGGTCAATTATTCAATTAGGTCTCCAATCCCTGCGTCATGCCTGAGGGTAGGGAACCTCCCCGTACATTTGGAACCGATTGTGAAGCCTGCGAACAACCTTGAGAGATGGCTGAAGGTTAAATTGCTTTTCATTTCTTCACAAAATATCTGCCTTTGCAGGATTTTTACTTATAGTTTACTTACTTATTAATATTATTACTTACATATTACGATTATTACTTATACATTAATATTAATTTCATATAATTAAGTTTTTAATTGCTTTATTTCATATTAACTGCTTTATATTTTTATTGCTTATACTCTTTGTACGTGTATAAAATAACAAATGAATAATTTTGAAAAAATGAACGCCCAAGAATGTCATTGATACATTGACGTACTAGTCAACCTATTAGTGCCTACAAAATATGCCACGAGTACCCAGAAGCCTGACGCTCGAATTAGTACTTCACACATATGGCACCCTGTACTTGAAAGAGGAATAGTCACGTGTGATAAGAATTCTTTCGCAGACGTCGCTTGTGAAACCGCGTGTTCTATGAGTCGTACTCCGATTAATGGATTTATTATTTAGGATTTTCAGGCTTGTCACGTACTATCTACATTACTGATTTCCGATTTGCGTAGAAATTGAAAGAAAATTATGCAACCTCTGGCCATGTCCCTAGTGACTATGGATCCGTTAGATATCACGGAACTCGGGAATAATACAAAATCTATCATCATTAATCGAACCTACATGAATAATTCAGGTTACTTTGTGCTATGGATATTCAGTTTAAAAATGATTTGAAAAAGTATGGAAGAAAAGTATTTGATTATCTTATTTGCATAACGTTATTTTTGTTCGTAGACATAAATGCCTCTTTGCACTTCGCACGCGTGCCCCTGATTGAGGAACTCTAGTGTACTTAACAGTAATACTGCTGCTGATAATTGTGCATTATTATACTTCGGTTTTTCCTTCTTGACGCATGGGGGGGGGTGTCAATAAAATGGAATATCTCACGGTATTTCGCGTTGTTCTCGGTTGTGCCGCTAGGTGTCGAATGATCGTAGCTGTATCGAGAAGTGCTGGCGATCATGCGACTTCTGGCGGCACAACGGAGAACGATGCGAAATACCGTGAGATATTCCATTTTGATGACACCCCCCCCCCCCCGTGCGGCAAGAAAGAAAAACCGAAGTATAATTAAATAAAGCAAGAGTATGTAAGTGTAAATGTGCGTGCACATTCCTTTAACTATTAGCATCAAGTCGAAATTTTATTATGTGATGAACCGATCCTTTGCGGCGTATCATCTAGTGAAGTCGTTTTCTAGAATTTTAAACTGGTCGCAGAACACAAATGGTGTCATGGTAAAATTTTACAAAATACTTCAATTTGCCAAATATTGTACGAAGTCTCGTGTGTCAAAATCTCAAAATCCATCATTGCCGCGATATTAGTGTTCTTTCAGTGTTTTTGTGAACTGAACAACTAACCATGTTTTACACCCACTTGAGAAATAAAGAAATTGAGAACGGTAAATTTAAGAACTCGTTCAAAGGATTTATAGAATCAGCACGTCAAGTTGTGATTAGTGGCCTGGCTATTTGTTCTCGTTTCTATAAAAGCGCAGTTGAACCCAACTTCGACACACATGCCTACACACACACAAACAGCGAACTCAATTTCAATCCGGAAAGCTCCGCACTTACAAATAAGTTCGCGTTGATTTACCGGTTTCCTAAACCACAATGTTAATGTCGAACCTGGTGCCTCGTTTCGAAGCATCTCCGGAGGTGAAACCTGTGTTCGAATAGCAAAAACGCCTGCCAGCGGCGCCAACGCCAACACAGCTCCGTAAACGGACGCCACAAGTAGCGAGAGAAGTTTCCTCGGTCAGATCGAATAGAAAATTACAGTGGAACCTCGATCCAGATTTCGAATTTTAAGAGGGAAAAATGTTCTAGCAAATAAATTATTCTATGTTAAAGTTCGTTACGGAGGAGAGTTTTGGATAATATGATAGTATGATTCTTTAAGACTATGATGTGAAAAGTATGAAGTTTTTCTCAATCTTTTGTACTTACGTCGTTACTTTTTGCCCATTTGCCCTTGATCCATTCATCTCTCAACTAGCTTTTCGTGCACTTGGTGTATTTCATCCATTATGTTTCGTACATAAGAGGCATGCCTCCTTCGCAGTATTTCATTCTTGACATTAGACTTACAATTAGAGATAAATTAACAGAGATGCGGATAGGTTAAGGAGAATAAACAAAACGGACATATCAAGAAATTTGGGCAGTTGAGTTTTCACTGAATGGGTTTTAAGATATCTCTAAATCTTTTCGGATGAGTCGAAGATCGACCTACACATTGAGAACTCAGTAACTGAATCGAACTCGATAACTGAACTGAAATAATAGTTCAAACAGCAAAACAAACGCGTCAGTTCAGATAATTCCACTGGATATTTGTTTCCAGGGCTACAGAAGCGCAATTAAAGCCTACCTCGACAAACTACTAAATGAATTCATATGCGGAAAGAATAATGCTTTCAAATAAGGTAAGTTCTCGTTGCTTCACTTGTTCTTCAATCCAAAATTCTTAATACCGAACCGGATGTCCTCTAGGCAGCATGTGTGTGGGGTAGCTAGAGGTTGTGTGTTTTTTTTGGAGACATTTGGGAATGGGTGTTCTGTACACGAATGAGGACGATGAGCCATTTGAGGATTGTCGGTTAGAGGCAGGATGCTGTGTCTGACGGGAAGGAACTCGAACAGGCGGCGAATGAGGGAAGGCGGAGGCTCTGAAGCTCGCGGCGGCGAACGAGTTGGCAGAGTGGCAGCGCCGATTCTGGCGGATAGAGTATGACCCGAGGCATTCGTTGATCAAAGGCAGCACTTGAGCAGGATGTCGGAATGACCTAAGGAGCTTTCCTAAATTACGCAATACATGATGATTTCCGTATGTAAATGTGTTTTTTTTTTATTTTATTCATAGGCATTTCATTCAACATCAAGTAGGGTTTTGAATTTATCTGGGAACTAAGTGGAATTTATGGTGACTGTTTCATAAACAGGACCAAAAAAGATTCTGCCTAGTTAAAGTAAATATGTAAGATAATTAAGGAAATCAAGACATACACGATCAGATGACAGGAACAACTTTCCAAGTGGAATATTATTGTAGGTTCATTTGAGACGTACATCTGAATGTAGATGGTCGATATGTTAAGAGTGAAATCTTCATAATATCTCTTTTAGAATACTACAACAGGGATGGCAAATGAATTGATGCGTTGATCATACAACATATGGTGAAATGAATAATGGAATTTGTCATGGCAACGAAAAAATAGGAAAACCTTCTGCAGTCGTTTGTCCTAATTCCAACTTCCATAAACAGTGACAGGGATTTGAATCCCACTACCCAGAGATAGAAGGCTATCAGACCAGCCGCAACGCCACAAATCATTCCTCATTACAGGATCTAAACGTTGCCCTCGAGTTCTAATTTATTCTAGAGTCGGTGAATGACCTGACAAATACGAATATAGTGGGATGAATGATTAAGCGATAATGAAAGTGGCAGGCGAAATAAATCAAGGAAGAAATGGAAGGCTAGCGGACCTGTCTTTATGCTAAGAGCCACCCATCAATACAGCATAATCAGATTTGTCACCCACTATTGTTTTTCTTTATTTTAATCTTTCATCTTTGGGCGTTTTAACGTCAATTCAACATTTTGATTATCAACTGACGCTCTCTGCCCCAAGTGAACACCATTGGCGTTTTACATCGTAGAGGACCTTGAACCTAATGTACTTTACATAGATATTTCAATCAGTGACCCTTTTTATTTGCAGACAGTAATTTTTCCGAAACGTTTTTCTGAAACATATTTGCATATTGTAAATGGAGGAGTTTCATTTATTTTTTTGTAATTTCAATCATACCCCGCAAAATAAATGAGAGACTGAGTGTAGTAAAAAAGCACGTAGAAACAATATTTTTTAGTATTTCCAATGATTATTCTCAAGACGCGCACTTAAAAATTTTTAAGCACTCTTTGATACAATTGCACTTATCAAGCTAGATCGAGTCTATAAATAATAAAGATCATTAATTATAATTCAAAAATGGATTTAATCTATTATAAATTATCTATTTTATTTAACTTTTATTTATATTGGTGGTACAGGGGTTTGAACAACACCCAAATACGCGGTGCCGAAGGCCAAGGGTACCATTTCCCGATCCATGTGTCTCCCGGCGCGGACGCCCCCCTTCAACACCGCTGCCTGTCCGCCGCTGTCCCGAGGTAAAACGCGTGTGCGGCGAGCAAAAACTCGTGTCGTGGGCCGCGTGGGAGCTGTGGCGAGCGGCGGGAACGGCCAGGCCGGCGGCGACGGCCCACGCGCCGCGCCGCGCCGCGCCGCGCGGGGCGAGCGCTGACGTTTCCGTGTTGCTCGCACACGCCCAAACGTGGCGGCAGCGGCGGCGGCGGCCTCTGATGCAGTGGCTGCGGCGCCGACGCCACCGCCAACGCCCCGACCACCAGTGCTCCGCAAATGGACTCTACACCATGTGGGAAGAGCTCCCCAGTACGCTTGCTCACGTCTATTCTTAAAATAGTCTATTTTTTAAAAACGTATTTTCCTTCAAATTGATGAAATATTCGGAATTGATGCTTTCTTTTTTATAACATCTGTATATTTTTCAATTGTGAATCGTTTTATGCCGAAAAAACCTTTTGTTTTCGCCCTTAAGAAGACCTTTGAGAAGGAACTTCTTAAGAAGAAAAAGTTACGAAATCGTGCGCCATAAAACGGCGAATTGGCGCCAGAAAAACTCTTATTGGTGGGCCCTGGCAACGAAAAATGGGATAAATACAGTTGCTAAATATAGAAAAAAATTCCTGTAGTACTTGTAGCCAGAATCAGTGTTTTGTTGGTTCTTGATACCGAAAATCGATTGACAGCAAAACGGGTTCTGGCTGATGTGGCGGCCTCTGGGATTTGAAATCGATATTTTAATTTTGGAGGTACTTTACATGAAGGCCATTGATAATTTTCAACATTTTAAAAAAAAAATTGCTCCAAATTTTTGATTAAATTTTGTTGTTGAATAGTGCAAAGGACGTTTAAGAGAATGGTGCAAGTCTCAGTTTTCTTGAAATCGAAGGTGGAGATTTTTGGCTCATACAAAGTCTGTTGTACAAAACTAGCTTTAAAAAAGGTTATGTATAATCTGCAAAAAAACAAGTAGTTTTTGCGTAATTTGCTTTTGAAATTTACAAACATTTTTCTCAAAAACTGATCCAAATGTTTTCTTTGAATTTTCTCCACTAGTCGCATTTTCGGATGTTGCTGTTTTTTTTTAGAAAATTGCAACATTTGAATATTAAGTAGCTGTTTCCAATACCGTGAGAAAGTATGATATATTATAGCATCACTAGTTATACGATATTTGTCACAATTGATATAAATTATTGGTATCTTTTGTAAACCGAGGAGCAACAACTGATTTATTTCAATGTAAGCACCACCTTATTGCATCGACCGCCATTTTATTTATTTATTTTTATTTTCAGGATTTTTCCATTGATGTTGTTATGTTTTGTATTAACTCGAACTATTCTTTAACATATCAAGATTAGTCTAATAACTGCTCTCCACATATATTTCCACCAGGGTCCTTTCCAGATTTAAGAAAAATAACCATCCCATCATGAACAAGCAGTGATCAAAATTCGCACTCATCAGTTGTTCGACATTGTGAATGTACTCAGAATAACAATAAATTTCATAGTAATGAAGAAAGAACAGCGTATCATATTTCCTGAAGTTTGCCTTCAATTAATGAGTGGACTTTTGCATGTGTCTTGAAGGAAGTGTGAAATGCAGAAATTCTTTACCTGTCATTGGTCCTTGCAATGTTGCAAAAGAATGCTTATTAAATGAGAGTTCTCCTGAAGTATCTGGAATTTAGAATCCCTTCTTTCTTTAGTAACCGGAATTCCTTGCATTACCCGGAAACACTTGATCCTCCTGTTCAGTTACGGATTGCAATGGTGGCGTCCACTGCAGGGTGACTGTGCAAAACAGGGGCTTTCTGTTGCAAACCCAAGAATCCTTTCAAAGAGATCATGGAATTCGACTTCTACATTTCAAATTCATTAGGGCCTTGCCAGAAGTTCTGACATGGATAAACATGATCTTGGGCTACTTGTTTGCTTACCTTGTTTTTTCGACGCAAGTCACGCGCTGATATTGCAATGAGTGGTCAAGGTAGAACGCGAACCCAGAGTTACAACCAGAGTTCTCAAAAGTACTTCAATGTTCTTTTACACGCTTTCTTCAGTTGCCAGATAGGTTATCCTCTTAGGTTAGCTGTTACGTTTCTCTGACATGTTAATTACAGTTTCCATTTGAAATATTGTTCTTGTAATCAGAATTTCCTCGTATCAATTTTATTAAACCTTAATCAAATCATTAATTGAAAAATGAGTTCTGTTTAAAAAATTTCCATACAATAAAAATTGCGTTAAATAGTTTATTAAAAATATATTTATATTCATTTCAAATACGTTTTACAAATTTAATGTGAACTACATGCAAGTAAAGTTTCGAATTAAATTTGTTTGAAAGCGTGAAATTAATTTCTAACAGAAGAAAATTGTCTTCATTATTGATAGTTTGGAAAATGCCAACCTGGATGTCTAGGTGGCTAGAGCGTGTGCCGACTTAGCGCCTTGGTCTGAAGGGTCGCGGGTTCGAGTCTTGCCGTGGGCATGGTCCCTTGTCTTTCATGTATGTGTGTTGTCGCTGAAGGTCTTGTGAGTCTGCTGAACACAGACTGAGGAGCTCGGGAATGTCTCTAGTGTAAAAGGTTAATAATACATGTCACTATGAAGAACATAGGAACAGAGACCCGGCGAACCGATAGAACTCGGCGCGGATAGTAGAAAACATTCCCGAAATCTGAAACAAGCCCCAGGGGAAAATTTGATAGTTTGGAAGATAAACAACTGTTTTTAATAATCTGAAAACAAAACTGAAGAAGATAACTACATACAAAACTAACTTATGGTGGAGAAAAAAGTCCTTGGCATCAAAGAGATGATGGAAGCTGGGCATTAAACGTATAAATAATACAAGAATGAAGTCCATATACACTCTGAAATTGTTCGTTTACAAATAGAGACAAACCTAATTAGTGGTTAACCCGAGAACCTCGTTACCTTGCATGCTCACTTCAATACAGTATTAGTTGGCACTTCATTTATATGCTTGTATGTACATTCAGTTGGACGACTTCTTTATATATGCTTACATTGTAGTACTTATATACCGTTCAAAAGCTTTACAGATGTTATGCTCAGGACCTCCCTTTTGCGTTTCAACGGAGCATCTGAGAATTGAGGATCAGCTAATTACCCGACTCCGAGGATGGAAATGGGGAAGGACTGTGCGTGAGTCGCTATTAAAGGTACTACTCTGGCATCTGCCTGAAATTGATCGTAGGAAACCACGGGAACTACCAATCGGAGCAGCAGCCCTCGACGATTCTGATCACTTCAGTGGAAAGCCTCTATCCAATTTCTTAACTGGTGATTCAAATCTGCCAGTGTCTGTTCTCGAACCGTAGGATGTCTCGGTTCACGAATCTTCAAGCCATGAAACACTGTCTTAGGCCCCGAACTGAAAATTCCGTTTTGACTGGTCAACTTGTACAATCCCCCCTCCCTGATTCCGGATTCTTAGAGATCCAGCTTCGTCCCCGATCGCATCATGCCCTCCAGACACGGCTGCCGCGTGGGCGACTCCACCGCCCCCGCCGCGGGCGCAGTCACGGCCAACCTGAACCAGCGACCGCGCCGCCGCTTTCTGCTTTCCCGAAGAGGAGCGCTTCGGAGGAGGCCTTGGAGGAGATGGGGCCTTGGCCCAGGCAGCGCTCGCCACGGCCGAGGCTGCGGCTACAGTTACCGCCACGGCTCTGGCGGCGAACATTTGCGATGATCGGATAGCGTGTGCTGCTTCTTGAAGCGCGGAGCCATAATGGTAAACAATAACGACTCCATTATCATACGAGTCGCCGAACCCGTTTGCGGCCTAATTGTGTAACTTACTATGCCGTGCGAGGACGCGTGGTTGCTCTTCAGGTATTTGGGAGATTCTGGAAACAAGTTGGGTTGTGTCGTGATTGAAGCGCTCCGGAATGTTCAAAGAGGTTTAGTGTGTGGATAGTTCATAAGTCTTCTCAAAGAAACGAAGATTAAGAAATGAATACAGATTCTTTTCCGATTTTGATGGTCATGTGAAGCCAGGTGTATATATCCTTGCGGGTAATGTAATGAATCTTGGACTAAAAGGGTCAATTCTAGTCGCTTCGTTCGGGTTTTATGAGACAATTTTGTAGTTGCAATGTTTCATGTAATTGCGTATATTTTTCATCAGTTTCATAATGCTTACGTAATTCACTACTTACTAGTTTGATGGATTGTTCTCGCTGATAGTATTACCCGCATTCTTTGAATTGCATAAAGAATTTGGGTATGAAGCTAAGAAGGATGTAAAAAGATAATTTAATTATTGCCTTTTATCTTTGTTGTAATCATAGTATTATTCTAATTTTACCAAAGGTTTAACAAAGGTTAAAGGATATCATACAACACCAACCTTTCTCTTTCGAACAGTGTCTTTTTCTTTAGTCTGAAATGTCGTTCACCTTTCTAAGTGCATATAACTCTCTCCAGCGGAAATGTTTACTTATAATTGCGTCAGACTTTCAAATTGAATTTGAGCGTAGGGATATTGACGGTCCGTAATAACAGTCCTTGAGGTAGGCGCTAAGTGTGGAGTACTTAAAACTTTCTTCCCGAACATTAAAGTGTTTGTAGTAATTCTGGCTGCTAGAGAAACGTTGACGTATTGAATTGTTCGCGACGCTTTTCATTTGACTACTGTTGGTGAAATATGAAGCTCCTAGACACTCTCGCATGTAATCTTGTGCAAAGTGCGATCACATTTCCCAAGTATTTTGTACAGTATTTGATACTACTATACCACATACTTCAGGCAGGGATAGGTCTATTTTTTAGCTTCCCCATTTGGAGAATGTGGATGACTTGCCCAGAAACGAAACGTGTGACTAGAATAATAATTCATGATCTTTCGTGAGCAAAGTGATAATACACACACAATAACTATCATAACGTGTATAATGCAGTTTACCTTTAATTTTGAGAAGTACTAATTTAACTGATATCCAGGGTCTGACTTTGTTTGTGAAACTAAATATGAGTTATGACGACGATGCCATTATATATGCATTTGGTTAAAAAATACATATTAATCAGTGTGGGGAAACTAAAACAACTGTTTGATTCCTCTTTAACCCACTCCTTTTAGATGATACGTTCGTTGTTAACAACACTTCAAAAGTATGCCGGACGCCGGACATGTTAAGCTTATTGTATTCTTCCTTTCCAAGCTCATTCTAGGATGGTCACTGACGTATAAAAAGGTAACCAGCAAAACAACGAAAAGCAAGCTTGAAAGGCAATTGCGCTTGAATCGATATACCTAAATGCCTCTTTTTGACTCTAAAATGTCGATTACTTTCAGAAGGATTTTCCACTTGAATACTAGTAATCTCGTCAAAACATTAAGGATAATTTTTTCTTCCGGATTACTGGGGCTGGCAATGATGGACAAATTATGGAATAAGTCACAGAAACAAAATGGTTTCGTAAACAGTCAAATATATGAGAGTAGTAGGATTGTCACTAATAATATTAATAATTTGACACACGTATCCCTTCTTTTTCGACAATCAATAACAAGTTTTCAAAAATGTTGTAGTGTCCTTATAATGCTGGAACACGTTTCGCTTAATATGTATACGGATCATCTGCTGTGAACAAACAAAAATTAATATATTTATGTCTGAAAATGAAAAACTGACAAACAAATTTTGAAGATATTGTTTAAATAAAATAATTAAATATAATTACACAATAATCAGAGATGAAATTGCGGGAAAAACAAGGATAAGTAAAACACATAGTAAGTATAAATATGTAAACAGATGGAAGATAACTTGCCAATAGATATTATTAGATTAAGATTATTAATAGATTATTAAATTAAGTAATTGTTTAAAATAATTATAGAACATTATAAAAAATTAAAAGGATAAATTCAACATTTTGCAGCATTATACGAACAATAAAACGTTTTTGAAAACTTGTTTATTAATTGTCAAAATAGCAACTGTATGTTAAATTATTAATAATTTGGGATCTTTCTGTAAGAGAAATGCAGTTCTAATGCAAACATGCAGTTCTGTTCCCGTGTTTCATTTGGCAAGTGCGACGGAGTACCCTGAGCCTCCGGGTAAGCCAGAGGTGCGCTGGAACAATCGTTTGATTCATTGCGGCGGCCTCGGGAAGTCCGGTGCTGGCTATTGTAGCCTGCAGTTCCGCTGCGCATGCAGTTGGATGCGCCGGCGTTTCATTCGGCGTTGGGATCCCATTTCTCTCTTCCTGTAGAACGGTCCATATACCGTCAGCGATATCCCTGCAACTGTGCTGGATCAAGCTTTCTCGATTATCGTGTAAACGATAACGATCGTTGGTATTTATAAGGATGGAGTATTCTAACCCGCGATTTATGAAAAGGATTCGAGCTACGAAATCTCGAATCTTTTCGTTTGTTTTGTCATTCGAATTATTAAAATTCCAGCGAAACTGTCGAAAAGTTTAAAATATTATTCTTGATAGTGGATTCGAAGATTTTCGAATGTAGGATGTATTGAGGTTATACTCTTAATAAAACAACATACATCACTCCACTTTATGTCATAAATAAAGGCATTCATCGGGACACCCCTAGTAAGGACGATATAATACCATACTCTATAATACAATTGGCTCGTTGAAATTTCCTTACAAGTTTTATAATTAATCATTGTTAATTTTATTACAATACAGTTGAAGGATTTTAAAAATGCCAAGAGTTTGATAAAATTACAGTTTACCGCAAGGAAATACAAATTAAATTGTGAAAATTATTGAAAGTTTGTAATATATTATTAAACCTTCTTGTAAATTATTATAAGTGCGTACTTTATTTGACAGTCGACAAATCATATGTTCACTATAATCGTCAATACAAAAAAACTAGTTTCTCTGCAATGATGGATTTTTAATTAATTTATTTAAGGTCCCTTTATAAGATCTAGGTCATGAGAGACCCCTATTATTATACAGTTGAATGGACAAACATAATAGTTATAATTTTAGCAAAAATAATTGTACATCTAAATACAGGTGATTGATTTTGTTATTACAGAGGTGTAGTAAATATCCAAACTTAAGCATTTCATTATTTTCATTTAGCCTTACAATAGTTTTTATTACAGTTTGCTGGGTAAAGGTTTTTATTAATAATTTTTGCATTGTCACCTCGAGAGTGCTTGCTTTCTCCACACTTGATTCTATAGTATCCACACCCTCAAAACATGTTGGTACCGTCTTGACGCTCTTGAAAGTCTCTGGCACTGTTAGCACTTCACTTTTCATTTGTAACCTCATTGTCATAGCACTCATGTTCTTCTGTTCTGTAAAATACGCAAAGCATTTATGGTGCCCTAGACAAATTTTCTATATTTCGTATTGCCTTCAGTCGCGGTCTGGAGGAGAATTCTAGCGGCCGGCTTCTCTGATCGGTAGTTTTCCGTGGTTTCTCCGATCAACCAGGTGAATGCCGGAGCAGTACCCTAACAAACGGGCCACGGACCGCGCGCACTCTTTCCTTCCTCTTCCTTGTCCTATTCTCTCCTCTTACACACACACTTACACTAACACACACTACACCACACATGTCGTGAGACCGGTCGGGAGCTTACAGCTTGTCCCGGCTGGGGGGGTGCCCCGCTGGTGGGAGATACCTGGTTTAGGGGAAACCCCTCTAGTCGACGATAGGTCGACGCCAGATCTCGCCATCCAGCGGGGAAAAGATCGCCACCTTCCAAGGAAAAACACGCACTACACTTACGGGACTAATGAAAAAAGTAGTTGACGCGCCCGAAAACACGAATCAATCAATCGTATTGCCGTCTTGAGGGTTGTATCTTCAGGCTCGGCAGAATTACCAAAGATGAACTGAAACTATTTTCCCAGTGGCATGCCCCCTCAGACTCTTTCATTTGCTATAAATGCAAAAAAAGTAACTCAAGAAACCTGTAAACTCATAATGTTATTGGAATTCGATTCTATTTTTTCATGGAAGTTTCCTTTCCTATGTTCACTACAGCCAATGTAGATATAATCGAATTGAATGCTTATTATCACAATAAACGACTTTAGTGCACTATAACCGATCTGTTTACAATAACGATTAGTTTCCTGTATCTGAGTTCTCTGTTTCCAGGGTATTACTGTGTTGGTATTGTATTATAAAATCAGTCATAAGTACTCAGTTTATCTTAGGTCTTCCTCAAATGAACGAAGTTATTCTTTTAAACGAATCACCAGACGCATGTGGTTTCTCGACACACACTCAAAATTCATGTGGAGGCGTGTTGGCTGCAAGACACGCATCCATGTGTAGCCAGAACACGGAATCCATGGGGCTTGTAATCAAAGCGTTGAATCCGTATCCCAAATCAGGCTCCCCTCCCCTCACACGCTAGATGCCGTTACGAAGGCGGAGAGGGGGCGGGAAGGAGCGCGGCTGGTGCATCCTGGTGAGCGCCAGGTGCACCGTGAGCGATCGCCCGCGTGGATAATCTGCGCCGGCGCCCCGCAGCGCTACTCGGGGCAGCTCTCTCCGGCGCGCGCCCGGGTTCGCGCCCGGGCGGACACCCTCCGCCTCAGCCGCGCAGCGGCTGTCGACAATCTGTGGATTTCGCGCAAGGAATCTGCTCATGCGGCTGACGTCACAGAGGAAGGAGACGTCTACATTGAATGCTGTCTCCTATTGGGTTTTCTTTCTTGGCGCGTGGGGGTGTGTCATTAAAATGGAATATCTCACTGTATTTCGTGTTGTGGAATATCTCACTGTTTCGGTTGTGCCGCTAGGAGTCGCATGATCGCGACTGTATCGAGCAGTGCTGGCGATCATGCGACTCCTAGTGGCACAACCGAGAACCACACGAAATACCTTGAGATATTCCATTTTGATGACACCCATCCACGCGCCAAGAAAGAGAAACCAAAGTACAAACATGGATTTCGTATCATTTCGTACAATCTTGGTTTTTCGGGATGATCTGCGTCTGTATTGGGGTTGCTGAAGTTTCGGCCAACATATTGCGAGCGTTCTCAGAGAATATCGGCCACCACGACACACATGCAGAACGTCCCGGACAACCGACAGAAGTTTTAGGCAAACATACTATGAGCGTTCTCAGAGAATATCTGTCGCCACGACACAGACGCAGAACGTCCTGGACAACCTAGATGATACAAACTCGGGGCGCGGAATTCTACGCAATCATTACTTATCATTTCGATAGGCATCCTCTACACAGAAAAAATTACGTTCTCATATCGTGGATGAAAGCACACCAGAAAACCAATCTAACAAATTACTAACTCAACAAAGACGTACATTCGAAGTTTACGGGCGATTATATTTCCTAGCTCTCGTTGGGCTACCAGATGTTCTGTGAAGAGTATGCGTGAATGACTGTAACGCACACATGCAGTGTCTCCGTTCTCGTGTGTCTCGCTGGTGCATTAGCGGTCGTCGATTCCATAGATCGCGCTAACTCGCCTGCGCACGAAACAATGTACGTTACTTTCTGAAAAGTTCTTTAAGCCGGAATCATTGCACATTTCTAATTAGTAAGATATCCCTATCGCTCGTTAATTCGTTAAACAATAAATGTCCCCAAAACACAAGAAGAGATTTAATAAAGGAACATAAACTTGATTGGAATAGAGTAGGTCAAGCTTTCATGATTTTCAAGAGAAAAGTTTCAAGATTCAAGTAGTTTATCTTGGTGTCAGATGTCTAAATCGTTCTTTTATAACTACTTTCCACATACTTCAAAATCAAGACATTGGAAATAGTTTCATTGTTTTGGAGTGATCCTATTTGTGAAGTTCCATTTCGAAATGAACTTTTTTTTGGAGAATTCTTGTGTCTAGGGAGCGGATTTCTGTGATTTTGGATATTTTTGTACCTTGCTTCAGGGTGTAACTAAGTTAAATTTCGTGACATTTGGTTAGAATTGGATGCTTTTTAGTTCAATTTTATTTATGCATATTTGTGCATATTAGATGAAACTCATGAATGAGAGATATTTACAAATTCTGGAATAATACAATCGTTTTTCTTTGTGAACACAGTTCTCTGTGAATTCTTTGTGAACAGATTCCAACAGTTTTCTGAAAATGTAATTGAAATGTATCTTTACAAATAACGAGATTTGTGTGCATGTAAATTGTAGTGGGCTATCAAAGGATATTCTACTACTGTCCACCTTAACTTAAAAACGCACTTCATTCACTAATAATTGAAATCAATGAAAAGTTTTTGTTAAGGGACACATGTGCCAGATGATTGCTGAACATTACGTTAATTTATTTATACTTACTAACCTTTGCATTTAAAAATAACCTTCTATCTTAAAACACTCGTTTTTTCTCTTCTCCAACCTCATGATACAATACCTTGTATTGTATTGCAATGTAATTGTATTCTATTGTAGTTAGTCTTGGAAATGACATAAAGAACAAATGGCGGCAGATAAATGTCCATTCTATTAATTTTAATGTATTATTGAAATTTATTGTTTTAACTACAAAACCAGTTAATAAGAGCATGTCTAGACCCACTATCTTTCATTTAAAACAAAAAATCACGATTGTTTGTTTGAGTAGATAGCAAAAAATCCGCTTCGAGTTTTAAACTTATAGATATGCAGTTCGAGTGCGAGTAACGAAGTTTTGCCTATCATTTTCTAGGGGCGCCATTTGAGTGACTTGGGTTTAGGCGCGAGTTCGCACTCCCTCCCTCTCGCGCGCGCGTTCTCCGCCCGCTCGCGCCTGGTTCTCGCTTTTCTCCGGCGGGGGCGGTAGAAAGCCCGAGTGAGCGCCGCGCCTCCGGTCCCCGCCCACGCATTCACCTCCGCTGCGGCTCCGAGTGACTCGCTGCGCGAGGGAAGTGGTTGTGGGTTCGATATAAGGTTCTCTCCGGGCAAACGGGATGGACAAGTAGAGTGTGTCCGAGCGTGGTACCTTCCTACAATCTTCATCCTCTACTATCTTCTTCTATCTTCTCATCTTTTCCCGCCACCCCCTCGTCTTTTACGACATTATCGTTTCTGCTGCTCTTCGTTTTTCTCCCTTTTCCAACTTTCTCCCCTCTTCTGCTCCACCTTCTCGCCCTCATACTCTCTTCTCATTGTATTGCTCGGTTTACCTCAACGCCTCTTTTTTTCATTTTTGCATTTTATATAATATAAGCTGTCGTCTAAAACTATAAGCACTTAAAATATTTTTCCATGATAGTTTGATATCAATGGTGGAAGAAAACATGAAATTGCAGAGTTATGCACGGCACGCTGACAATATTTAAAAGGATAGCGCCACAGTCTGTGGCGTCGAAATAAGCAAAGTGACATATATTAAAGTTATACAGGGTCAATATATAATAGTACGACTCCTTCGTACCATAATATCTGGGACTGCTAGTCTTGTTGCATGTTCTTGTGCCGCTGTTGTGAATAGATCTCAAAAGTGGAGAATCGGGGGAAACGACATGTCCAACATCCATAAATCGACCACGGTGCATTGACATCAAACAGTATAGGTTGTCGTGCTCTATTTGGAGCGACGTCAGTGCCACAGTTCGAGAAATTACACCACAGAGATTTAATAGTAATAATCAGAATTATATTTCACGCCCACACACACACACACACACACACACAACACACACATCCACACACACACACACACACACACACACACACACACACACACACACACACACACACATATATATATATATATACATACATACATAGATATTATATCTGTTGTGAGATGGGCTTCGAACTCCAAGCTTGAGAGCCGTATTAAGTAGGTAATCGTAATGTAATGGTTTCATTATTGTATATGTTGGCAATTGAAACCATACTTAACTTTGATGGTGATTTCCCAATTGACGTGGTTTACCACTGTTCAGTTTTTACTTAATTTGTAAATTACAATTTTAATGACATACAAAAATATTTATTTACATTAATTAAATTGTGTCATATTACGGTAATTAAGAGACCATTAATATGTAAGACACATTCGATGAAGATCTTAAGGGTGAAACTCTCGTAAAGACCGCCTTAATGAGCCCCGCCCACTGGTACCGCGGCATGGCCACAATTTCACTGCCGTTCTCGGCCATCCTGGCGCCACCACACTTCCCCGCCCCGCTTAGCGCACCCACACATTCCGTGCCCCGGCGCGCGTGGTAAAGATCCCCCGGCGCAATTTACGAGGAAAAGCCCCATGCGGCTCGCGCGCCGCGCCGGCGCGGCGTGCATTGGTGGTGGGGGCAGTGAAGTTGGAGGCGGCAGCGGTGGGCAGGGTTGGCAGCGGCAAGTGGCGGAGGAGAAATGCGAGTGTAAGGAAATGGCGCGCTGTCACTGGCAACGAGGACGGCTTTAACACTGGAAGTGGCGAGGGGAACAGTGGCGCCAGTGGAGATGATGATGGTAGATGACGGTGGTAGTGCAGGTGGTTGTATCGGCATGGTGGCAGTGGTGATGTTGGTAGTAACAATGGCGGGGATAGCGACGGAAGAGGCGGGGATGCCGATGGGACGGACAACCAGAATGGCGGGGATGACTGAAAAGGAGTGGCGGGGTCTGTGGGGAATTGGTATCGGCGACGGCAATGAGTCTGGCTGTGTCTGTGATGGCAATGCTGGGCGTCTGTGGCGGGGGCGTCTGTGGGTTTGAGGTGAGGCGACCGCGGCCGCGGTGGTTGTAGAGGGAATGGCTTTGGAGACGTGGCATTACGCCTCTGCGGCGCCGGTGGCGCTAATAAATAAACTCATTTGCGCCCGCGATTCATCATCCCGCGCACGCTCGGATTTTGGCTTCGCGCCAGATGCTCGAGATACTCGTGATAATCTTCACCGTAGGTCTCTGGTTAGGCCAGTCTTGGGAACAACTCTTTGTGGAAGACCGAAAGCCATCATCCTCTCGTACAGTAACGATATGGGGGGGGGTAAATATGTTTTTATTGTGTACGAACTTCTCTCTTCACGTGGGGTGTCAATTGGTCCTCTTGATACTCATCTCTTATTTTTTAAATGTCATAGATTTTCATAGCAGTATTTGAAACACACAGATTGCTTATAGCTTCTATAAAAGTCAAATGGCTTCTTCAAAGCGAAATCGATGTCTGCATTCAATTAAGGGGATATTTATTAACCTTACATACACTTTTCGGTAGCTTTCTCTTTCTTGTTCGTTGACTCTCTGTTTTTATCCTCTTTCTCTTTCTCTCTCTCATCTCATTCTCTCTCCTTCTCTATTTCTCTCTCATTCTCTATTTCTCTCTCATTCTCTATTTCTCTCTCATTCTCTATTTCTCTCTCATTCTCTATTTCTCTCTCATTCTCTATTTCTCTCTCATTCTCTATTTCTCTCTCATTCTTTATTTTCTCCCTCATTCTCTATTTCTCTCTCATTCTCTATTTCTCTCTCATTCTCTATTTCTCTCTCATTCTCTATTTTCTTCTCTCATTCTCTATTTCTCTCTCTTCTCTATTTCTCTCTCTTTCTCTATTTCTCTCTCTTCTCTCTACTTTCTCTCTCTTTCTCTTTCTCTCTCTTTCTCTCTCTTTCTCTCATCTTTCTCTCTCTTTCCTCTCTTCTCCTTTCTTCTCTTCTCCCTTTCTCTCTCATTCTCCCTTTCTCTCTCATTCTCCCTTTCGCTCTTCATTCTCCCTTTCTCTCTCATTTCTCCCTTTCTCTATTATTCTCCCTTTCTCTCTCATTCTCCCTTTCTCTTCATTCTCCCTTTCTCTCTCACTTCTCCCTTTTCTCTCTATTCTCCCTTTCTCTCTCATTCTCACTTTCTCTCTCATTCGCCCTTTCTCTCTCATTCTCCCTTTCTCTCTCATTCTCCATTTCTCTCTCATTCTACCTTTCTCTTCATTTCTCCTTTCTCTCTCATTCTCTCTTTCTCTCATTCTCTCTTGTCTCTCATTCTCTCTTTCTCTCTCATTCTACTTTTCTCTCATTTCTCTGTTATCTCATTCTCCTTTCTCTCTCATTCTCTCTTTCTCTCTCATTCTCTCTTCTCTCATCATTTCTCTCTTCTTCTCTCATTCTCTCGTTCTCTTCATCTCTCTCTTTCTCTATCTCATTCTCTCTTTCTCTCTCATTCTCTCTTTCTCTCTCATTCTCTCTTTCTCTCTCATTCTCTCTTTCTCTCTCATTCTCTCTTTCTCTCTCATTCTCTCTTTCTCTCTCATTCTCTCTTTCTCTCTCATTCTCTCTTTCTCTATGCATTCTCTCTTTCTCTCTCATTCTCTCTTTCTCTCTCATTCTCTCTTCTCTCTCATTCTCTCTTTCTCTCTCATTCTCTCTTTCTCTCTCATTCTCTCTTTCTCTCTCATTCTCTCTTTCTCTCTCATTCTCTCTTTCTCTCTCATTCTCTCTTTCTCTCTCATTCTCTCTTTCTCTCTCATTCTCTCTTTCTCTCTCATTCTCTCTTTCTCTCTCATTCTCTCTCATTCTTTCCCTTTCTCTTCCACTCTGCCTTTCTCTCATTCTCTCTCATTCTTCTCTTTCTCTTCCACTCTGCCTTTCTCTCCCACTCTTTCTCTTTCTCATTCTCTCGTTCTCTCTCTCTTTCTCATTCTCTCGTTCTCTCTCTCTTTCTCATTCTCTCGTTCTCTCTCTCTTTCTCATTCTCTCGTTCTCTCTCTCTTTCTCATTCTCTCGTTCTCTCTCTCTTTCTCATTCTCTCGTTCTCTCTCTCTTTCTCATTCTCTCGTTCTCTCTCTCTTTCTCATTCTCTCGTTCTCTCTCCTCTTTCTCATTCTCTCGTTCTCTCTCTCTTTCTCATTCTCTCGTTCTCTCTCTCTTTCTCATTCTCTCGTTCTCTCTCTCTTCTCTCATTCTCTCGTTCTCTCTCTCTTTCTCATTCTCTCGTTCTCTCTCTCTTTCTCATTCTCTCGTTCTCTCTCTCTTTCTCATTCTCTTTCTCATTCTCTTTCTCATTGTCTCTGTTCTCTCTTCTGTGCTTCTCTCTCTCTCTTTCTCATTCTCTTTCTCATTGTCTCGTTCTCTCTTTCTGTGCTTCTCTCTCTCTCTCTCTCTCTCTCTCTCTCTCTCACACACACACACACACACACACACACACACACTCTCACACTTGAATGCACTTGCTTAAACGCAACGGACAGCATGCGGCTGTAATTTAATCGAATCTGTATTCAAAAATTGGAAAGCAAACAAGTCTAGGTTAAACAGGCAAGGTTTCAATGCACCCTCACTCCGTCATTAAAAACTACAAACGATCCGCACCAAAGAAAAACACAACTTAAATGGATCAACATCAGAGCAGCCACGCATGCGAGATCGTTTGGATGCCGAGGCAAGCTGCAACATTGTATAAACCAGCTCAACACGTTCCGATCAAAATAAATCTAAATGTGACAACGACGGCATAATGAATAGCCGAGCGCATGGGGGATATCGCTGTAGCGCATAGCAATGAACCGGGAAGAGAGCGGGTGCTCCACGCCACATTGGCCGGGGAGCCACGAGTCGCCCGGGGCGACTACAGCGTGGCCGGGCGATCATTGGGCGGCAGACAGGAGGGCCTTTTCTTCTGGGGGCGAGGCGGTGCTACCTGTTTCCTGGCCCAGTTCACCGGCCCAGCGGCAGCGGCTATGATTGACGATTAACGGCCAACGGGGGCTACACGGGTTATTGGTGTTCTCGGAGAGTGTGAGAGAACGTTCACACCGCGCTTTCTGCTGTCAATACGTCGACTGTCGTGGGGTTTCACATTTCGATGTTGCGGAGATCTAGAGCAACAAAGTGAAATTTAGAATATTACTTTCGTTACAATAAATATTACTGATTCGTTTATTCAGAGACTTAGATTAATTTCTATCACACTAGTGTCAAGCGGAGCAAATGATAAATCTTAAGTCAATTCGAGTCAGAGCAGAAAATATTGGAAAATAATTTAAAGGTTACATTTCCGAACTGCCCATAATTCTGGCACAATAAGCGAGAATCTGTTGTCACAAAATATTTTTCACAATTTTTTCCAACTGCGCGAGTCTCCATCTTCAAAATGTTGGGCGTCACGCCCTGATAATATCTCGCCTAGTTCAAGTTTTTAACACAAAAATTAATTAGTTGTCATATCAAAAGAAGTTGGTGGACAAACTGAACAGAACAGGGTACGTGTGCGTGTTCTTAAACCATCACACAATTAATGTCTTGTGTGTTCGTCTTTTGTTTATTTAGGGCACAACTGGTAAGATGAAGTAAAATTTAGATATTAAACCTGTGAGCGCATCATCTAATCCTCAATTAATGCTTTAATATTGTAGTAAATATAAAGGTGAGAGAGTGTTCATCACCAACTGGATTGGAAACTCAGAGCACAAATTCGTCTTTTTCTCTTACTTCCAAATGAACATTTTATTCAGATGTGATATTTATTATGAAAACATTTAGTTTTAAAAATTATTTTCCAGTTAAAACAAAAGTTTCAATTACATGTACACCTATTAAGGTGTACCACCTACGTTGGAGAAGGAATGTATCACATGCATCGATCCTTGGTCGCTCCAGTTTTTGTTATTTTACACCTCAATTTTAAAGGGCTTGCTATGTTCGTAGAACATTTACGAGAAGATAATAAAGTTCAAAATGCGAAATAATCCGAATTTCTGTAATAATTCTAAAATAATTTCTGTAAATAGTCGGTATTCTGCAAACAGTATTATATGTCACACTTATTGTATCCATTATATGTTAGTCCTTGTATTTTATTTTGTTGAATGAAAAATTATCACAGTTTACAGTCAATTATGACAAGTTTTCCAGACAATTATTACAAACATGGTTGCATTTGTGAGTAAAAGGGCTTCAAATTATTTTTTAATTTTCTCGAAAACCTCAAAGGTTTAAGTTTAACAAAATAATCTCAAAATTGCGCATTTTCAGAAACTCTTAATCCGCATTTTCTGAAAACTGACTCCAAATTTTTCAATGAAAATTCAGATATACTCTTCAATGGTATTCGTAAAGTCATTTCTTCTGTTAGGGGACCAAGAAATTGAGAAAATGTGAAAAGCGCCTTTTATAGGGTAGCATCCGGGAAGAGGATGAGGCAATGCCGAAAAGCTAGCTCAGACTAAAGAAATAGGAAACAAACTAGTACAAGAAAGTCTGTAGGACCGCAAGGTTAACTTAATGACCTGTATTACGGATGAAGAAATACGAAATATTGTTGGGTACTGTGTTGGAGAGTGGAGTCTCTTTGGATGTGGTGTTCGGCTGACTGACCCAGTTCGGAAGTCGCAGGTGTTGATTAACGATAAACATGCCAGAGATTCAGGAGTTACTACGGTTACCTACGAGAGAGTGAACATGTACTTGCTCACTTTCTGATGTCTGTCTGCGGCCTATAAATTGCCTTGAAAATTTCGTTTTGAAAACTAAATGGGTATCGAACAAGTTCTGTGTACGCTTGTTAGTATTTTGTCCATATATTTTACTATTTTTTACAAGGGTTCTCTGTCTTTAGTTATTGCGAAATCGGCCGAATCGACAATGTCGCTGGTAGTCGTCCCAGGAACCATTCTTTACATAGTGCTCACAACGGCTGACATTGTCATATAAGGGCGAAGAAATCTAATAGGCAACTCAGGAATTCAGTAGCGAACATTTGTTGCTTTCCGTAAATGTTTTTTAAGGAAGTACTGTTAGAATTACATTAAAGTAGATTAAATCAGCGAAACATGCTTTAAAAATAACGAAAAAAGGTATAAAAGGTATTAGTCGAAACCGACGAAAAAATGAAAAAAAAAGGGTTGTAAAAATGGATCATTTCCTTAAGTAATCTGCTAAAGTAATAGCTAAAAAATCTGCTAAAAATGCTATCTATACTAAAAGGTATTATTCTACAGTGATAAAAAAAAAGATTTAAAATTCGCCCTCTACTAATTACACCTGCTCCAAAACTAGGCACGTATGATTTTTAAATAAACATTTTACAAAATGATCTACTTTGTTCTGACTTTGAACAAGAATGAGACGAGAAATAAAAGCTAACATTTTAGGTGGTTGGTGTTACAATAAATCCCGATTGTGAGGAATGAAGTAGTACTCAGATTCACTGTCCACGGTACTTTTTGGGAACCATTTTCATGAGTTAAATTAATCATTCGAAGGGTCTTTACAATTTTCATTTAGTTCATATTTAATTCTTCATTTTAACAAACTGAAAGCTACCTCTTATTGATATACAACATAATTATTTACACTTAACAGATTATATATTATCAATTAGAGAAATTAATGTGTATGCTACGTTGTGTCGGAATCTTCGAGAAATAATTTTAAACTTAAAAAACTTGTAAACTAGTGGTGTTCCTCATGCAACATGTAAAACGGGAGCCCATTCATTATTTAACCATTTTCACCGTTGTGTTCTTGAACGAGGTTGTTCATCAGTGTGTGAAAGTAGTTTGGCGAACGTTCGAACGCTCCGCGCAGATCGTAAAGCTTAAACGCAATGCTTTTGCGAATGGGTATCCAGCTATTTGTTCCGCCGAGCAATTGTGGTGTCAGGACAAGGTGATTTACACCTCACCAACAAAGTTTTCAGCTGGTAAGTGGTTTGGTAGGCGTTCGTTCACACAAAAATCAACTACAGAACCATTCGAAATTAGTAGAGCTTTCTGTATCGTATTGTTCTTCATGTTACGAAACGGAAGCACTGAAATCGTCGGACAGAATTAATATAACAAAATAATTGAACTGAATTAATCTCGTTACCCGCGAGTGCGCCATTTATATTTTCGCTTATTAATTATAGGTAGTTATTATGACTATGAAAGTTCTAAAGTAATCTAAAAAAATAGAGAGGTATACTACACAGAGGTATTTTCATCTTCTCAGGCGTTTATATTCTTATTAAACTCTTAGGTATACATATTGAATATTTTAAGAATTTCTTTAGCAATAAACTACACACAGAGATGGGGAGAAAATGCAGGTATTCTTCCGTTAGGTTTTTACCTTCCTGCCCACGATTTGGGGCACATAAAATGTCGTTTGATGCGTCTCGATCTAATTGCGATGGAGTCATCCATTCTCAGATATTTCCAGGATATTCTAGGTCGTTTATCGAAAAAACAAACAAACGTATTTTGGAGTGTATTTTGAGCATATAAGTAGTATACAGACACAAAGGTGATCGATGGTTCATTGGACTCCTCTCAACAAGATGATTGGCACTATTTTTAGCTTTCTCCTAGAAAATTAGAGATGAAATGTAGAAAAATTTGTTTTGAGGAGGATTCAAGGCACATGTACTGTGGTGAAACGCTGTGATTACTGCCTTTTCGGAATAATATGAATCGTTACGTCATGATTCATCAGACTGACAACTAATTTTGCTTCGAAACAAACATTTGAAAAACAATTTCTGTCTATACTTTTTAGCATAATTTGTTCTCTCGAGAACGAATGATAGAGGCAAATATATTAAATTCTATTTTTATTAAGTCGCATAGCACAAATAAAGATTTTTAACTTGAAAATACCCGCCGGAGGTGCCAAGCTAAGTTACTAATTGTAAGAGTTATTTTCCCTTCATAGTGCATAACGCAGATTGTATTCTTGTACAATGCACATAATTACAGTCTGAATAATACTATTTTAAGTTTGTGGTAATATTTGTGTTGTATTCCTGTTGTGTACAAAATTCGCTTTCACACTTCATTATCTTTATATTCAACTATAGTAGTTACATCGTCATAAGGTATTTTAATTCGAAAATAAGTCTACAAGGGTCCAAAAATTTCTGAAAATCAAAATTGCTAATAAAAATTTATTCAAATGACAAAATTTGGACAGTATTATACGTTTATAGAAATGTTTGATTGATACATAGTTCGTATATTTATGGACAAAGCAAACTTTGCCAAGCAAATTTTCTTCAGTAACAAATGAAAATTAATTTTTTAAACAGAATTATACCTTTTTATGCTTCCGTGATCATTCA
This sequence comes from Acheta domesticus, assembly GCA_031308135.1. Taxonomy (NCBI): domain Eukaryota; kingdom Metazoa; phylum Arthropoda; class Insecta; order Orthoptera; family Gryllidae; genus Acheta; species Acheta domesticus. Next base: position 82,105,015 of record JAHLJT010008756.1, on the reverse strand, counting down.
ATTTACTCTAAATATTGATACGTTAAACGTCAAGGAGCCAAGCGTTAAAAATTGTCGACACTTTTTCATAAATCTACATTGTGACAGTGTTAATGGCGATCCAATATTGTGAAAAATCGCTGACAGTTCAGAAAATATTATCGACTTTAGCCAAACTCAGGGCACCTCCCAACTGTCAGTCAACTGTCGTGGGCCTCGGCTGTAGTTGAAAGTGCGGTTCACGGCGTTGTTTGCTTAGGCAGACAGCTTGAGAGCGGGTGCTTGTGTACATTTCGAGGGGATACCGAAGTACCAACTTTGGGGCAACGTGATGAAGCAGTTGGAAACTCAGACAAGATAAAACGTATTTCTACTAAACAAATCCTGAGTTATTTAGTAAATTTTTTAAATCTTATCGTAAATTTTCATCCAAGAATTTACTGGATTGTTAATTCTTCGATGAAATTTTACTATGAGATCAACAACTGTGAACAAGAGATATTACGCCTTTATTCTAAATTAGACATTTTTGCATCTTTGAAAATTTCAAAAGATTGATTTGGTTGAAAATTTTAGGGATGAGGTAAAAGCAACTTACAACTTACATTTTCAAAGCAACTGAAAAAGTTTAAAGTAAAAAAATGTATACACATTACGAAAAATGAAAATTAAAAGAAACCATAATTTCAATTTATTTTCTTTAAGTTAATATTGCCTCGTGAAGAAAAATCTGTTATAAGTATCTAAATACGTACAGTACAGGGTATAGTACAGGATGGTTATATTAAAAACCTTCCCTACAAATCACGTTAAAACAAGGAATCGAATTACAGTATGAGTTCCATAATTGCTAAGATTACTGTATGGGGTGAATGCTTTCTATGCATCACAGCGCCACCGGCCAGTTCCAAATATGGCCAACAGACTCGTATAACCACCCGGTGTAATAAAACCTTTGCCTTCCGACTGAGCGTTTTCCCCTCCACCCACGGGGAGTTTTCCGCTCAGTACCTACTCGCAGCAACGGTAGGGGCAAATTCCAGGGAATACTCAGGCAGGTACAGAGGCTGTTCGGCTCTATAGCCCGGTTGATTGTAGGAATATGTAGAAAGATATTAGAAAAGAAAAACAAAAAGGAGTGCATGATAAAATAAAATAATTCACCCTAGCCAATTGGATATTTTATGTAAATGCTTATATGATTGTCTTTAAAAGTTATTTTTAAGTTTAATACTAAATTGAAGGGGATGTGACAGCAACAAGAAAGGTCATATCTGTCGAACTTGACTTCAGCTATTCGATAACATTAATATCTTGATGTTGATCAGTGTTTTACTTATCCTTGAGACTGCTTCAGGCTTGTACACGAACATCAAACCAAGCTCTTCATAATTGTACATACTTTGACCAAAATCAAGCTTTTACGGCTATCGGGAGACATACTTTGGCTGATGCAACCTACCTTGTTTCTGCCTCGAAGCCCATCAGTCCTCAAAGAGATATGATTGAACTTTTTAATCTACCTCGTGCATCTTGTTAGCTTGAAAAAAAATTATGGCCGTGACTTAAAACAAGGTACGGTAATAATCTGCGGAGTACACACTTCCTTTGGTGTCCTCCCCCAAAGTTGACGTGCCGATGTCATTAGGTGTTCTGCGTGCAGAGTAATGAACGTCTTACGGTAATACTTAATAGGAAGTGTGACTTGTCCTCAATTCGATGATGCCACCGAGTTATGTCAGAGGTACGGGTTTCTTGGATGTCGTTCTGTTCGTGCAGTCAGGTACCCTCGTTTTCAGGGCTCATGTGAGATATTCTTTTTAAATTCCCTAGTTATACTTCACGCAATGGGAGTCTAAGCACAATTCCACGTGTACATGGGAGTGACACTTCCATTTTAAATGTCCATGTATCTAATCCATTTTAGATACCGGTCGTCTTTCAAAAACACTTCTTCTGTTATCACGATCTTTCGCCAGTAATGACGAATTGTCTTGTTTTGTCGTAACATCCTTGATAACAATTTAACGAAGATGTTAAAATTTAATGTTGTCAAGGAAAACTACGTTTTGATGTATTTCTTTTGATCTATGTTACTGTAAAAATGATCCATTTGATCCTAGCCACGACGTTATCCGAAGGTAATTAATATTCAGTTGCAATTTTTAAGTTTCTGACCAGCATCGAAAAATAAAGTTTGAGCCATTGATATATTTGGCCAAACATTAATGTTTATTTACATTCATTTACATACTATCAAATGTAAACGACACTAGAAATGCTTTAATAATGTCTTCGAAAACATTAAAGTATTTCCGTTTACAAATTCAAATCATTATTATCTTCTTGACAGTTACATACTGGGAGTTTTCCTCAACACCGCAATTATTTTATGAATTTCTCTGAAATATAAAAACAATACAAAAATCTTAAGACGAGCAAAAGATCGCGACAGTATCAAATGCTGAATACGCTGTTTGAAAATGAGGCTTTGGAGAAGCGAGAACATAAGAAGGTGTGACGAAGCCAGGAATGAGTGTCAACTCTTTATTGCAATGGTTCAGCGCTTCTTTCAGTCAGACAAATTGCGCTTTTAACGTGAGCGAGGTCGATAGAAGAAATAAAAGCTCTGAAATAGTTCACTCGAAGAAACTTGTAGCATTGAACGGAATTTCCGGGGTTTAATGAGAACCGTTAAAGATCAAACATGGAGGGGGAAGCGACGTTTCGTCTGGAGGGAAGGGGAAACGTAAGAAAAACACAGGCAGTTAACATCTTAACAAGAACTCTAATAGGACGCTAAGATGTCCGAGTTAACACCTCTCAAGAGGTAATAGAACTACAAAGTAGAGGCCGACATTGGGATGCGTCGTACGCCAATTATTAGTCGTTGCCTGTCATTCAGAGACTGCCGCCTGCCTCTTAGCACTTTAATTGCTTCTTATTGGATACGCTGTTGCTCCAACCTGACCAATGGGACATGTGAATATTCCCTCGTAACTACAACGATTTTTCGTAAAATTAGCTTCGTGTTTGAGATAGTGTGAACTAGATTCACTGAAGCAAGATAATTTTCCACAGTCCTATCACTGGCGTTGTTACGATAAACCTTCTTTTAATATATTTTTGTTTCCACTGCTGGATTTATACACGAAACGCTTTATGAAGGATGGACATTCTCCACCCTTTGGTGACAAGGAAAATCACTTAGTAATTGCAGTATCTTACAAAATATTCCAATCGACTCTGATTGTAAAGGCGACAGAGTAAAGTCCTTGTTGTTATAAACGTAACTTTTACTAGCATAGAAATGCTTTACTAGAGAAATATTGGGCTTGGTCAATGAAGGTATCACAACTGTTTGATGTGGAAACCTGTTCTTTCATTTGTATAACATTTTACCCGTACGCATCCGCTCCTGCGATTCCCTTACCCATCACGCATACGTACAAGTGGCCGTGCGTGTACAAGTACTGCTACCATGCGATATCGTGCACGTTCGTACCCAACACCGCAAGCGGTGCAAATGCGTCGAGATCGTTATCGCCGGTGCCTCTGTTCCCACCCTGCAACTATTAATGCTCCTGCCGCAATGGCTATGCAGTACTTACTCCCTTTAACTCAGCAATCGCCACCACTATCTCTTATCTCCCCGCCGACCCGATCCACCCCGCCACCGCCATCCTCATTGCCTCGGCCCCAGCTCTAATCCCCCGCCCCGCCCCGCACGGCCCGGCCCGGCTCCGCCCTGTCCCGCTACCCCGCCTTGAGCTGTCCCGCCCCGCTCTGCACCGCCCCACCCCGTTTCGCCCTACCCCGCTCTGCCCTGTCCCGCTCCGCCCCGCCCCGCCCCGCTCTGCCCCGCCTCCCGCCCTGCCCCTCTCTGCCCCGCCCCCCTCCCCGCCCCGCCCCTCTCTGCCCCGCCCCCTCCCCGCCCCGCCCCTCTCTGCCCCGCCCCCTCCCCGCCCCGCCCCTCTCTGCCCCGCCCCCTCCCCGCCCCGCCCCTCTCTGCCCCGCCCCCTCCCCGCCCCGCCCCTCTCTGCCCCGCCCCCTCCCCGCCCCGCCCCTCTCTGCCCCGCCCCTCGCCCCGCCCTGCCCTGCTCCGCCCCCTGTTCTGCCTAACCCCGCCCCCGGCCTCGCCCCCTGCCGTGCCCCGCCGTGTCCTTCCCCGCCCAGTCCCGCCCCGCGTAGTCCCGCCCCGCGTAGTCCCGCCCCGCGCAGTCCCGCCCCGCGCAGTCCCGCCCCGCGCAGTCCCGCCCCGCGCAGTCCCGCCCCGCGCAGTCCCGCCCCGCGCAGTCCCGCCCCGCGCAGTCCCGCCCCGCGCAGTCCCGCCCCGCGCAGTCCCGCCCCGCGCAGCCCCGCCCCGCGCAGCCCCGCCCCGCGCAGCCCCGCCCCGCGCAGCCCCGCCCCGCGCAGCCCCGCCCCGCGCAGCCCCGCCCCGCGCAGCCCCGCCCCGCGCAGCCCCGCCCCGCGCAGCCCCGCCCCGCGCAGCCCCGCCCCGCGCAGCCCCGCCCCGCGCAGCCCCGCCCCGCGCAGCCCCGCCCCGCGCAGCCCCGCCCCGCGCAGCCCCGCCCCGCGCAGCCCCGCCCCGCGCAGCCCCGCCCCGCGCAGCCCCGCCCGGCTTTGTCCTTCCTGCCACCCTACCGTGCCCAGCTCCGCCATGCCCAGCTATATCCAATTTAGCCCTGAACTCTGTATCCTCCGGCTCGCTGTGGCTGCTAGACTCTGCTTCGCCACCACCGACCCCACCCTGTCTCGACTAACCCCGCCTCATAGGTATACTGCGGTTTTTCTAACTTTGCCCCTCGAGGCCCATCTTTACGTAGGAATATGTGACGATATTTCGCGACGTTCTAAGACGTGACGTGAGATATCGCTTGATCGAGATCGTATCAAGTAGTGCTTACGATCATGCGACTTCTAGCGGAATGACGGAGAAAGATGCGAAATGCCGTGTGATATCCCTCGTGGCCACAGGGGCTTAAGGGGCGGAGTTAAAAAAATCGCACTGTAGCTTCTAGGTCGTGTTCCTGTTGCGCATCTCTGTTACAAGCCCCCATCCTTAATCAAGACAACATGAAAAGAAAATGTTTCCTAGTATTACGGAAAAAATAAATTTTTATTCAAATTAGGAGTGCCAAAAAGCACAAAAAATTAATTATTTAATTAGATTAAGCTAAAATAAAGTTACTTTTAGGTATTAAGAAAAGTCCCCCCTGTAGCTGCTTAAGGCGCAAGGCGGTGACACGAAATACCCAATTTATGAAATAAATTCCTGCCCTCAAGAGGTACCGTGAAGGGAAAATTAAAAGCAAATCCTAGTCCTTGTGGCCTCTATCCCTCTCCTGTCACCATGCCCCGTCTTGCTTTCGCCTCCTCTTCATCTCTGTGTCTGCTCTCTCGCTGTCGACACCGCACATTGGGCTGAAGTGGGCCGAAATGCGCTCATTGGAAGAAAAAGCGAATTTCTCGGAAATGGTACCAACACTAATTACAATTTCTAAAATAAATCTGCATCATAAAATGTAATAAACGCCTTCAAGGGGTATTCAAGAACTTTTGAGCTTTGCTTTTATTTTGTTAAATATTCAAAACAAATTAAAATAATCCATTTCATCTGCTTCCTAAATGTTCATAAGAATTCTCAGATTTAAAAATTGAAATCGAATGACATTTTCAGAAATATATTCACCGAATTGGATTCGTAACTTTAATCTTACAATTGGATACGAAATTCGAAATTAGACACCTCTGAAACCCAATGGTATACATTCTATAATGTTTTTTGTACATCTTCCTATTTCGATTATGTCTGTGAAATCTCCAATCAAAACAGCACGAAAATAATTATTAAAAATTAGAGTGGCGCCATCCGTCATTTATATTTTTTTTTACAAAAAATTAGTTATATTCGAAATATCTATAACCCGCATCAACATTTTGAACGCGTTGTTTTAACAGAATTACACCTGAAATGCGGTGCGCGCGTTTCAGGCCATTTCAGCCCACTGTGCGTCGTTCCTTCTGCGCCCCGCCCTCGGCCCACCCTCGTTCAGCCTCCCTTCCGCCGCGGCCTGCGCAGAGCGGAGCGCGCTCGTTCGACGCGTGAGATAATGCGAGCCCGAGCGGCCGGAGCGCAGTGTGTCAATGGGGGCAAAGGTGGGAGCGAGGGGCACCGGCCCGCGGGCCGCGGATGTGTCGACGGCCGCGGTGGGAGAGAGAGGAAAAGAAGGAAGGCGAGAGCGCCGTCAATGGCGCACAGTGCTTCGGATCATGGTGCAAATACAGAAGTTGAGCGGTCGTGGATAAAGCTAGGGAATGGAAAGGGAGGAATTAATGAAGCCAATGAACAGTGGATTGGCACTAAAGCAGTTTTGTGCTTCTAAAATTATTTTAAAAAGGGCTAAAAAATCTCCCGCCCCCCGTGTGGTCATGCGAATACCATAGGTGGAGGAACAATGTTATTGAGAAATGCTAATATTTTCATGTTACACTCAATTGCAAAGAAGTGAACCACCGCCAACCAATCTACGCTTCAAAGTCCTTGCCACATTTTGTCTCATGAAACTAATATGCAAACAATCTGGGTAAATCAATTGGTTCGTTTTGTGTGGGCTCCTGAAAAATGCGACATTTTCTTTGTTTTAGCTTGTTTCGAGTTGTATATTTAGGTTTACTCCGATTGAAGGAGAGGCGAATTGACAGCGATCTGCTGGCACGCTCTTTCCAATTCGGTGCTTCGTTACGCCTTGATTTATGAAATTAAGGCTCCCGATTTGATAACCGCGTCCCAGCTGATCAAAAGTCACCTCGTTCTCTGTTGAATCGGAGAATAGAGAAAAAATGGATTACTCCTTTCCGTACAGCTTCCGATGTATTTGGGTGAGATTGTGTTATGCCCAGCAGCAGGGCCACTCAGTATGTAAATGTGTTTTTGATACCCGTTCTTCTGGATTGGTGGGCTGTAAACATTGAAGATACGGAAGATAAAGATGAAAAAAGTTCTCAATTTACGAGAATAACTTTTATTGTTAAGGTGGAATTTCAACGTATTACTTTTCATTGAGAACAACATAATATTTTCCTTCCATCAATTACCAATTTCGTGAAATGTTTTTATAATCTTCTGTTTTAAATGGAAAATGAATATAAATCTAGATAAGTTTTTAATTTTATTTACAAGCCCAAGAGGACTTTTTAACATCCCCTCCCCTCCTTGATCGCCCTACCATTCGTCATACCGTGGGAGGCAAACCATAAATATGAGGCCTGACCGTGAAAGGAGAATACGTGAAGGCAAAAACACGTCCTCTCGAGCCGGCTGAGTTTAGCTACGAGACTGCATTACCGCTGTCTCTGTAGAGACTCTTACCAATGTGTCCCAGGGTCTGAGTTTCAAGGTTTTGGATATTCTACCCTAGCTAAATAGTTGGTTTGAATTCATCCGCTTGTGAAGGGGAATTCTAACAGCCGGATGTTCTGATCGGTCGGTTTCCGTGGTTTTCCATCAATACCAGAAGAATGTTGGAGCAGTGTCTTAACAAACTGACCATGGACCGCGCCCGATCTTTTCTTCCTCTTCATTGTTTTGTACTCTCCCCGTACACGCACATTTACATGCATTATTCTACCACACATGATGGAAGACTAGTTGGGAACTTAAAGCTTGTTCCGACTGGGGGCGGTGCCCCTAGATGAGGAATTCCTCAACCCTATCACTGCGTCGATAGTGTCGATAGGCTCTAAACATCTTATTTCTTTTTCGTTGCTCCGTCGTAGCAACTTCGCCAACGGTGCCAACCCCCTGCGCCCACTTGCCGCCGGCACCTGCCACTGTACGGCGCGGAGGCTGCGACGCGACGCGGCGAGGGCGCGGCGGCAGGTGCGGGGGTGGCGGGGGCGGGGGCGTGTGGGAACGGGGCCGCCGGAGCTGCCCCGGTCTGCCCGCGCTGTGGCGGCGATGGGGGCGGAGGAGGCGCCCGGGTGAGCGAGTGAGCGCGGGCAGGCGGGCGCCCGTTGTGTCCGTGCGAACGCGCCGCTTTCTACACTCGCTGCTGCTCCTGCCGCCGCGCCGCCCCCGCGCGCGCTGGCTTGCTCGCCAGCACGCGGCGCGCCGGCTCCGGCGCAGTGGCGTCGCTCATTAAGCCACGCGCGCCGTCGCGCCGAGCAGGTCCCGAGGGGGCAAGTTCGAAACGTGACTGAACTTTTTATATAAATATGTATATGTGTATGTATGCGCATATATATATATATATATATATATATATAATATATATATATATATATATGTGCAAATATTTATTTATTCTACATCAACACATACTTCCTCCCATTATTTGTGACGACTAAGCAATATTATAATACTGCATCAAATTGCAAAAACAGCAAATTCCAACCAATTTTTTCAAAACAGCAATTTTTTCTCCTCGAGCTGGGATTTGAACCTCGGGTCCTTACCCCTAAACCACCAGCCACATAGTTACACCCAACTTTCCCAAAGCTTAAAGTTGAACTTTCCCAAAGTTGAAAATTTGCTTTAGTAATTAAAAAAATAAGATTTCATTTCATTATTTCAAGATCTAGTTTTAAATAAGTTTCGTTAAGGGAGAAGTCTCTTATCATCGTTGTTGTAGTTATAGGATAACACCAAAATATTTTTTGAACCTTGCTGTTTTTGAAAATTCAGAGAAACTGAAACGCACGCCTTTCTTTGTACTAAACAATAACAAAGTTTAATTTTTGAGAATATTTTGGAAATGTAATTGAGATTTCATGTAAAGTGCACATCAAAATCCAAATATCTACGTATTGAGTTCGTCCAGATCGATTCGGGAATATCAATTTTGGAGGAAATCGCCATAACGGTTTATGTGCTAGCGTTGATGATAGGTGTTTTGCCATCAATCAATTTTTCGGTACAGAGGACCACAAGAGGTGGATTCTGACTAAACAACTTGTTATAGGATGTCATTTATTACATATATGAACAAGATTGATCCACTTTTTAGGTACAACATGATTTTGTTTTGCAAAAAATTGCCGATTTCTGCCTTAGCATTACAATTATCTTTACTGCGTACGAAGGTAAGCAAATAAAAATAACTGAAAATCAAAAGGCAAAATCTTCCTTTCCCATAATAAGACACAGGTCAACGTAAACGAAAACTGTTTTGATTTGCCAACTTTTCGGAACATTATTTTATGGTACTGTTTATAATTACGTTTTGATCGTAATCTGTGTTACTTCTACATTCTTAGCCATGAGTAATGAGTAATGTTTTTCGGAAAGTTGGCAAGTTAAAAATAGTTTTCATTCACTTTGACTAACATCACATTTCGTAAGTAGGAATATTGTCAACTAGTGGTAGTGAAGTGCACCTAGTTTCAAAAACGGGTTTGAAAAAAATGCATCAAAGTTGAATAGACAGTACAGAATAACCCCAATTATCCGAATTAAACAGAGGTTGGATCAAGCTAAGAAATGCGATAAAAAAGTCGTATAACGAAAAAGCTTTATTTGAATTTCAGTTTAACAAACATAAGATAAAGAAGACCGAAGATACTGTAAGATTTACATAAAAATGTTCCATTTCTTTCTCAGTTTTATAATTTTCCCAATTTTTCCGTGTAGTGTATAAGTAATAGTTTTCTGTTGCAGCTTTTCTACCACTCTTCCTTTTGTAAGATGCAATCGTAAGACTTTCCCTAGTGTCAACAGTTAAAATAGTTAAAAACTGTAACAATTGTAGTGTTATTGTGCATGTTCCATGGGCTATGATATACTCTTATTATATATATTTTCTGCTGGTTTCATTGATAATGCTGAATTTTTATTCAACAATATATTATTGCACAGGAAGATATATGAATAAATTGTATACAAAAATGCTATATTACAATTTTAGTCAAACAATGAATATACGTTCGCGCAGACTGGAGTTCCTTAATATACTCGAGTTCCCTGAACTCCAGTGTTTGCGATGGTCTAATCTTATGTTCACTGCATATTCTAAGAACTCGAGTTGCGATGGAAAATGGTTAATCAGATAAATGTACCCACTAAATCTACCGAGTAAAAGAGAAACGTTTCTCTATCTTAAGAGCTGAGACCGCTGGTCTTCAAACCTGAGACCGCTGTTCTTCAGTCCTTTTGAACAACGCTGAGGCAAATGAATGGATACAATGATTTCACAGAACATTAATATAGAGAATAGATAATTTCTTTCAAAGAAGGAAGCTTCAATATCCAACTAGATCATGTGTAAATAATTTGATATAAATTAGCAGCAAAATAATAATTGGGTTAAAAATGAGTGATATGCACACATAGCTAAAAATTACTACATCCGTACTTGCCAATCTATTTCTTTGAACATATTTATGAATTGGAAAAAAAACACTTCGAAAGTTATGGAAGAACATAGTCTTTGAATATACTAAAATAATAATTGTGAGAATAGGAACAGGGTGTTGGGTTCTAAAATTAAGTTAACTCCTCTTCTTGTTGCAAGTATGAATACCATATGACTCAAATACGAAATAGAATGTCGTTAATGGGATGTGGCAAATACATGTAACTGTGTGTTTTTAAGAGATTTATACGTATATGCTACATACCGTGAGGCACTTCCCCTTCATGAAAGAAGTACTACTTGAAAAATACTAGAAGTCAGTCAAGCGAAGGTAAAAGCGACTGTAATATAGTGTTTGGATATATAGTGACTTGAAAGAAAATGATGGAATAATAATTGATGCTTATTTCTTAGTTTAGCCTGTTCAACATCAGTCACTAAAAGTCACAAGTTTATGCAAGGGAAACCTTTCGCACAAGAAAATAAAAGGACAAGCATAATAAATGAACCGCTAACTGCAGAAAGGCAATTAGTCTGCATTTCCAAATTTTACAGAAGATACAAACAAAAAAACAAACAAACATACAAACAAACCCGTTTTCAGAAATTTTTTTCTTTACGATTTATTTTGTCATATGAAGGCACAGACCTTTGTTATCAAGTTTCCTTTCTGCAGCACACAATGCACTGACGTACTCTCGACCCTTCCCCGCCCATAAAAAAATATAAAATTGGACTAATTGCCTTTCTGCAGTTAGCGATTGAAATAAATTTGAATTTGACAAAAATGAGGACGGCACTGAACTGAAACATTAACGAAGTAAAAAAAATAAATTGTTCAAACGTTCAGTGCTTGTAGTTTGTCACTCCCTAATTTTGATTAAATATTGGAGTACACAATGGGTTATTTGAGTTGACTTTTTACATATCCATCCAATGCGCAGCGTCTTAAATTTACAAACAGAAATTGAAGCAATAACGAAGAAATTTTGTACCGTATTCCACTTTTGCATCCTGGACAGTGAGCTAGCTACCTACCTTCCCGATTTCCTGGTTCTCGAAGGGTACTCTAGCGCGTCATTTGATTTCCCCTGTGAAATGAGTGAAACTGCTTCCTGGTGTATGCAGAAAAGTTGCATTCCTCTAATGGAATTGTTGTCGACGGGTCTTCTCTATTTGCATAAGCCTTTCGCATAGTTCGCAACTCCTCGCACATATATTCATACTTGAATACACTGCACCTAACGATCTTGAAGTAACTAACAGGAACTGCTATCTCGTGTATTAACCTTTCGTGCACCGCTACATATGCAAAGTACTCCGTTCTCTTTACTGTTCTGGCCACATGGTTACGTGGGACTGTAATGAAGATTCACACATTCCGGTCTGAAGTTTCTCAAAGTACATTGCATGATAATTTTTGCTGAGAGATCTTCCATTCAACAGTTCATTCAAGAGTTCGTCTCGCCCCTAAATTATGTTTTGTTAAAAATTTGTGTTAAAAGTGTTATCAATACATTCAACAGTTTGTTTACAAGTGGCAATATTAACATAAAAACATAACATATGTTCCGCTTCGAATTTTTGCTAAACTGCGTCTAGCATGGTGATCACCAAATTTGATATCTCAGTGTTTGCTGATACCAAAACCTGATTCTGTGATTTCATTCTTCAGCGTTCTACCACCAACTTACGCTGCGTCTACGAATTTGTTAATAGATAGCGTTACAGAAAACCGATGTGCCTTTGTATATCAGCAATGCGATTTGGATGGAGTTGATTTTCATCAAATCTCCTAGAATTTCATATGACGTCTCTTTCAACTCTTTTTATTCATAAACTAACTAAAAGAACATGCGTTGCCCGTGTATTTACTGATGACAATTGTCTATTAGAATGGAAAAGGGATAAATTACAGAGTATCTCCCCGTCCTGACCCGCACTCCCCAGAGCTGCACTGCCCAAACCTATCCTGCTGCATCCCATTTCCAACTCCACCTTAACCCTCCTAACCTCGCCCTTCCCCGCCCTTCCCCGCCCCGCCCCGCCTTGCCCTGCCCTGCCCTGTCCCTGCTTGGCTCACCACCCTGCCTGGCTCACCCTTCCTCTTTCGCCCTATGCTGTCTCACTCGCCCTGCCTTGCCTCTTTCACCCTATCTTGCTTGTTTCGCCCTACCCTGCCTCTTTCCCCCTACCCTGTCACTTTCACCTCACCCTGCCTCTTTCGCCCTATCCTTCCTCGCTCACCCTGCCTTGCTCCGCTCGCCCTACACTGCCTCTTTGGCCCTACCCGACCTCGCTCGCCCTACCTTGCCTCGCTCGCCCTACCTTGCCTCGCTCGCCCTACCTTGCCTCGCTCGCCCTACCTTGCCTCGCTGGCCCTACCTTGCCTTGCTGGCCCTGCCCTGTCTCGCTCCCCCTGCCCTGCCCTGTCCTGTCTTGCTCCCCCTGCCCTGTCTCGTTCGCCCTGCCTTGTCTCACTCGCTCTGTTCTCCTGTCTCGCCCGCCCTGCCTTGCTGCGTCGCTGTCCGCTCTACTCTACCATGTATACTGTTCGCTATTGCTATCGTCCTTGCTACGACCATAGTTGCTACGGCCAGCTGTAGGCAGATGCTGTGTTGCATACTTTTGGCGAACTTCTTGTGAGAATTTCGACCTTACGTTATTGAAAGCCTAATTGCAATAATGGAATGAATCAAAACGCATTAAGTAGAAAATTGTATGGGCTTTTAGAAACTATTAGTTTTGTGAATTCTCGCCTTTGCCGAGATATTCTGAAAAAAAAAAACTGAAAGAGAACAGTAAATTTTTAAGGTTAGGAAATGGATATGGATATTTTTTACGAAATTACATGTGGTTCTTATATTGCTTTGAAGGGCACTAGTGAGAAAAACAATATTTTAGTTTATTAAAAATTGTAGTTTTGTATAAACAGCATTCTTCTTTATATTAAAGAAAATAATGATCTGAAAAAGGTAGCCTAAATTACGCCCAGTAAAAATCTCTATCCTTTTGTGAATATCCTATCAAAATCGGTGTAGCCGTTCTCGATATCAGCCGACTCAGTTATTTTAAAATCACACTCACACTGCAATATTTTTTGTATTGACTAAATACGTGAACATTCATCTTGTCCACTACAATATCAAGTTTTAGTGAAGATTGTAAAGAGTTTAATTTATTTCCCATTAATGCATTTCTTTAATACACAGTTCGCCACATTCCTAAGTTCACACACTGTGAGGCTGGGGAATGAAATGGATGATGAACATGGATATGGAGCGAGTAGTTCATTAAATATCTTGGAATCAAACTTTTGGAAAAATCTTTTAACAAATTCGCTTTTAAAAAATGTCAGTGTTGTTTTGCGACACTGGCGGTTCTAAGTCTATATTGCTTTTATTATCAATAGAGATTAATATGACTATTCCACTCGTGAAATTAAAACCAATAGTGTTTAACTATACATACAAAATGCCCGAACGAGGACGAGGTATCTCAAAAAGTTTATCGCTTTTTCTATCCGATATTTCTTACCGCTTCTCCCTCCTGGCCAATCATACACTGTGACTCATCTATCTTAGGAGAAGGTATAAATCGATCGCTATGTCCGATGTCGAATAAACCGCCTATGTACTATAACCTCACTGATTTTAACATATTTTCAGTATTTGGCGCAGTTCCGAGCTCTAGGTAAACATAATTTCATTTCGTGGAATAGTCTTATTAAATACCACTCGTGCTTTGAAAATTCTCAGATCAATCCCCTCCTCGTTTCGCGAGTCGGGAGATTTATCGACAATTTTCAAAGCATTCGTATTACCTACGATAATTTTTCTGAAATTCTACTTTAGTTGTTTTGGAAATGAGTTGGAGTTCCCGTAGTGAACAAAACCATGTATTGTATCATTTTAGAATTTTTACAAAAATTGAATTACATTTGGTTATAAGGTGATGTGTACTGTGTATCGTCATTGAAGATATTTCTTCTCAAAGTTTCATTAGTTTACTTCATTTGAAAGTACTCAAGTTGCATGTCCGAAGCTTCAGAATTCAGAAGAAACCAGTGCAAGAAAGAATGGAATCAGAAATTTCCCGAACGCAAATGTGTTTCACCATGGGACAAAGGGGCTGTAGAATATTGATGGCTCTTGAAGATCAATAAAAAAACTTGAAAGCTTATTGTACACTATGCACAAGTAAGATTTTAAAAGAATTTTGTAACTATTATTTTTACATACGTTAATGTTCGTAGAAACAATGTAGACTATTTTTAATTAATTTACAATTCGTTTCGAAATTATCATCTTTCCGTAGACTCAACGTGAATATTATCGAAATTGTAACGTAGATACGTGGAGGACTGCCACCAGCGCCTAGGTAATTACAGGAAAGAACTATTTGCAGGACAGATACAAAATGAAATTGTTGGGTGTGGAAAATTTTCGCCTATTTTATTCTCAATATTCGTGACATAGTAAGTCTGAATGGCAAGTGGTGACTCAGAATAGCACGCACAAACGAGCTGGTTTTAATGATGACGTTGACCCTTTGTAGGATTCATTTGTAATTCTGAAAAGTAGTTAGAGTTGCCCCGGTGAACACCTGCAGTGGCTTTCAGATTCTGAAACTCAACGAAGCCTGCAAACGTTAGTCACACATCGCGAATTTCATCTGGCCCTTGGTTTTGTGCCGCTGGTCTTTCATAGGAGGCATCCGGAAACCTCCATCAAAACCATCTCGCCATGTCGTCTCGACATTACTTCGGTGACATAAGTCAATTTAAGGTAGCTTTGTTACTTAAGATTAAATGAGCCCCAACTCTGCAAAATATATCCAACAAATGTATGTACTGTTGTTTATAGCTTGATATAAAAAAATCCGATACCGTTCCGAGGGGGTGTCTTTATTGTCAAAGAAACGAAGGACAATGCCAGCATGTGTTCTAAGAATATTAGAAAATTAAACCGCTGTTCACGATGAATATAGGAGCTAGTGATGCTACATAAGAGCATATTTCTGGCATTATTTTTAACGTTTCGACAATTCAGAGCGTTCAACGAAAATGAAATGTCGCGATTTTTGAGAGTCTTTCTCTATCTGAGGAAAAAATTAAAGAAAACATTGGAGCAGATTTTAAGAAAAAAATTAAAAATTGCCTTAAATTCGAAAAAAACATTAAAACCACTCATATTCTTGGCCTTTATAAAAATCTAATTTTTAGATCGGATTCCATTATGAAAAAATATCACACATCAATAATGTACTTTTGTAGTGTTAATTTTTCACCGAAAATGAGACCTGCGCTATTTTTATAACCATACTTTGCTCTTTTCCAGAAAAAATGAAGAACCATTTTGGAGCCGCTTTGAGATATTTGTTAAAAAATTGTCTACATTTCACGCAAAAATTTGCGTAAACTACTTAAGTTTTCGTTTATTTAAAATATGCGTTTTAAGAATCGATTTTATTAAGCAAAAATCTTATCTTCAATATTATAGTCGTAAGATTACGCTGACAAAAACGTGAACTTGTGAATTTTTTGAAAATTCAAAGTTCAGCGAAAATAGACCGTACGCCGTTTTAAGCGTTCTTTCCTGTGTCCCAGGGCAAAGTTTAACTAAAAAAATGTGGAGCCATCAATATATATCCATATTCTCAATATTTTCCTGACGAAAAATCGCCGTTTTTTGCCGTAGCATTGCAATTCTTTCTTTTCACTACGTAAGTACGGGGCAGGGAGAAAGTAAAAATAAATGAAGTGCTGCTTTTCTGAGAGACACTTCTGCTTGAAAAACAATTTTTGGGAAAGAAAAGTATTCATGTGTCGCCTTACCGTTAAAGATAAATTTTAACTATTTTTGGATACAGTTTAACATTGAAAAAACGCAATTTTTGGACATAGTTTTTGCGTCATGATGGACAAGCGTGTTATGAATATACTGATATTTAAAAGTAGAAGAACCGAAATGGGGATACATCTATTTGGAAATAAGTTCAATTCTGATTGTTCATTAAGATATATAATGCAGACTACTTTATTGTGTGGGATTGTAGTTGTGGGATTGTTTTGCGTTTTTTACGGAAATTATCTTATTTAAGAACGAACACGAACGCCATTTCAATTCCGAATTAGACTGCATTTCTCATATAACATGATTAACATACGGGTAGACTGAACTTCAAGGAGAAGACGGACATATTGTGAACGGAGACTTCATTTTCAAATACAAAATTGCGCAGTTTATAGCATTGTATAGAAAATGTTATTACATTGTGGGCTAATTTCTGTTGTGCATGATTCAAAATTTGCTTGTGTGAAAGTTATTGGTTAAAATTTTGACTGTTGTTTGTATGGAAATAATGAAAAAATTGATGACTGTTTCATTGCACTGATTACACGGCTTTCATGTTCTAGTTTAAATAAAACTGATCCGAATTTATATTATGATTCGAATTCTTGAAAAACCTGCACTCTCATCATGGCATATAATGTAAACATTTATTATTCAAAGAAGTAAATTTTTTCAAATGTTTGCACCTACGGCGAGGCAAGTGAAGATACTGCTATTAGCGAAATATGTCTTAGAGACGAGCAGAAAAGTATCAATTGAAGCGCAAAGGACTGTAATGAATGCGTTCATTCCCCAAGCATTTGTAAGGTTTCCTAAGCTTTTATCTCTGGAAAGATTCAGAAAAGATATTCGCCAACATGTAAAAATGAAAACATATATGTACTTTGTAAACTGTAAAATTTATGCTTCATAAACATTTAATGCACCTGTGGGAAAGATAGAAAAGTGATGTTTTTGAAAATTGGTTTTCTGTCCTAGCTTGGAATTCGTAATAGTGTACTCGTATTAAAAGTACCGTACTCTCAGCAAGAGAAACTATTCAACTTCTTTAACTATCTTTTTAGAGTTTTCAAAAGGCAGTAACATAAATTTGAGATCATTTTAAGACCTGTTTAAAAAAAACTTGAAAAAATTACAGTATAACTTTTTCCCTTTAATAAATTTCTTACAAGTATCCCAATTTTCATTCCAATTAAAACTATTTCTTGTTTTCCTATGTAATCATTGGTGACATATCTTCTTTAATGATTTTATGTCCAAGTGATGATTTTAGAGAGAAATGTAGTTTCATGCCTACTTCAGTGAACACGTCCCAAGAAATTCAGCATTACTAGCTGTTGAAACTAGTCCGTATGCAGCTCTAATGCAGATTGAGAAACGAACCATGAGACAATCACTTTAAGGGAACCCATTTCACATATTCCACGCTCCCAGCCCGAGCCCCCCCCCCTCCAGCCCCAACCAATCACACGCGCCTGTGAAGCGACCTCCGCTAATTCGATTCTGTCTGTTGCAGGCACGCACGCGTCCCGCATGCCGGCCACATGTGAAGCCAAGGTGAGTAACCATGTAATGCACTGCAGCGCTGCGTATTACGTGATTTCGATTACCTCACTCTGCTCTTGTTATTAGTCCCATGATGCCAGCTTGTATGGTGCTCGTTCTCGTTGCCGTCTGCTCTCACGACATCTATGATTTATTATGACTCGAGGGAGAATTTTGACCTAAAACATCGCCAAAAACATCAATAAAATGTTCTTAAAATATTTTAAAACTGCTCTACATGTAATGAAAAATATAAAAAGTTTGATCAAAAGCAGTTCAGGTGACCAGCAGATGATAGGTTACTGATGTAATTGAAGCTTCTTCCTTTCGTTTAAGTGAACTCAGTTTGCAAATTTTTGGATTGGAATGTTCTATACCACAAAATATCTTTTATTTATCGCAAAATCGGCCGACCCCTCAATGGCGCTGACAGGGGTCACTGGAACAGTAGATTGCATACAATGGCTCACATTACAGTTTATGAGCGAAGAAATCGAATATGGTACTCAGTAATTCTGGGGAGAACAATTGTTGCATCTCGAAAATGTTATTTGAAGAAAGTTCTATTCAAATATTAAAATCGATGAAACCAGGGAAATATGCTCTAAAAGTGCCGGAAAAGGGTAAAAGTGACTTATTAGTCGAAATCGACGAAAAATGAAAAAAATGTGATATAGAAATATATCATTTCCTTTTGCCATAACATAAAATTAATGGCTTTACTAAAAAACATTGTTCGAAAATGAAAAGGAAAAAATTGCATTTCATTTAAATCCGCCCCGTAATTATGACATTGTTATTGTCTCCAGAGATCAACAAATTTCTTCAATATTGGACAAAATTATTTTTATCAGAGTCTATTTTTTCTCCGACTTGTGATCTCTTTCCAGATCCTCTGTATTCTCAACTCCAAAGAAATCGAGTAATGATCCTTTTCAACTATTGTAGCATTATTAAAAAAATGTCCATCATGGAAATAATGATCTCAGGTCATTTGATGAATTAATTTCAGTAACTGGTATCCAATTCAGTCAGCAACTAGTGTTCTGGATCAGCAAACAGTGCCGCTGGACAAAAGAACAATCCATTACGTAGCCATTACTGGTGCAAATGTGTAACTCGCTTTTTGAACTCCAAATCAAAGAACTAGTTAATACCGTTACGTATTCAGAAGAATCACATACGTATAGCCAACACGTTTTTATTTCATTTATCGCGGCAAATAACTTGAAGCCGATAGTCAATACTGAAAAAATTTTGCAATATCATTATTTATTCAATGACTTATTTACAATTTATTTTATTATATTATTTCAAATCGTGAATAGGAAAGAAATGTCAATTTTTGCAATTATGTATTTTATTCACATTTGTAACATTCACGGTAGTCGTAAAGCAGCCG
Organism: Acheta domesticus; assembly: GCA_031308135.1. Classification (NCBI taxonomy): domain Eukaryota; kingdom Metazoa; phylum Arthropoda; class Insecta; order Orthoptera; family Gryllidae; genus Acheta; species Acheta domesticus. The sequence goes on along the minus strand of JAHLJT010008756.1, from coordinate 82,085,882 downwards.
AAGAAGCTTTTCGCTTAAAAAAATGTACATGATGAGACTATGCCAAATATTTTTACTTTCCCGTATACGTACGTATACACGGAGTGATATACGTAGTATAGGGAAAGTTATGTAATGCGAAAAAATGGCCAATTTTCGGCGGAAAAAAATTAATTGCCGGGCCGTGAAAACGAATAAGTGGATAAAACCAGTTGCTAAATTAAGAAAAAAAATCCTCTATCTCGTGGTGTGGTCAAAATCCATGATTTGTTGCTTCTTTATACTTAAAAATCGATTGACGGCATTCCGTCCGTCTGTCCGTCTGTGGTCAACGCTAGCGCCTAAACCGTTCGGTCGATTTTCTTCAAAATTGACATTCCCCAGTCGATCTGATTCTAGTCGAAGCTTTGTGATTTTGAAAAAGATTCTTTAAAATTTGGGGGTACTTTATATGAAGCCCCCGGGGATTTTCAACATTTTCTCAAAAACGGCTCCAAATTTTTCCTTTAAATTTCTTGTATGAACAGAGGAAAATACACTTTTTAACATGGCATAGGTCCGATTTTCACGTACAGCTCTGAATTTTCGAAAATTGTGAAAGTTTGAATTTTTTTCGGCGTCTTTCTCCAACTACAAAATTGAAGATAGAGATTTTTTCTTCAAATAAAATTTGTTCTGCATATTGAGTTCTTTAATAAAGGTCATGTAAATGTTTTTCACAATTTTGGTAGTTTTCGTGCAATATTGCGTGTAATATGTGCAATTTTAAAAAATTACAAAAACAACATTTTCTCAAAAACGGCTACAAATTTTTTCTTTAAACTTTTGGTAGGGATAGTGGTAAATGTACTCTATCAATGACATAAAAGCCATTTTGGTCTATCGGTTGTTTTTTTCAAAAATTACAAAAATGTAAATTTTTTTACTTGTCTCTCACGTCGTTAATATTTACATTATCGGCGATTTTTTTACATTATTATATTTACGAGTATATATGCTTTAAATAATGTCAAGTAAAGTTTCTCGAAAACACTACCGTTTTCTGTGAAAAGTAGCTCAAATTTCGGCATTTTCAGAAATGCTCAAACGTCATTTTCTCGTATATGGCTGCAATTTTTTTCTTGAAACTTTTGTAACGGATAGTGCTAATTACACTCATTAGTATAGCGTGAAGTTTATTTTGAGTTTTTTTTGTTTTTTTCAAAAATTATATAAATGTAAATTTTTTGAAAGATCTCTCACATCTTTAATATGCACATTATCCGCAGTTTGTTAAGATGATTATATTTGTGAGTGTAAGTGCTTCAAATAACTTCAAATAAAGTATTTTGAAAACTCAAAAATTTTCTGTGAAAATGAACTTCAAATTTCGCACTTTTAGTAGTGCTAAAACGCCATTTTCTCTTAAACGGCACATAATTTTTAAAAGAAAATTGCCATTTACGGCTAGGTTTTTGTGTTCTTTAATATTCTAAAATTAATGTTTCTGTTCTACCAATAGGAAACCGAAAAATTAAGAAAATGACAAAAAAAATGTACTTTTGGCGATGATAGATGGTAGCTGGCAAGAAAGAGTATGTGGCAATTCCGAATAGCTAGCGAAGACCCAGGAAAATAGAAAACTAATACGGGAAAGTCTGTGCCATTCTGTTTCTGTTTTTTGACAAATAAATAAATAAAATAAATACGGTCATGCTTATTTTTTTCAAAATACGAGTAGTTTTTCTTTAATTTTGTGACAAACGTAATAGGCCGCTGTAAATTTACTGCGCTTCGGACGGCTGGATGCGTCGTAAATTAGAATGTGCAATTTTGTATAATATTTCTTTCTTCGTTTCTTACATTCGAACTTTGTTATAGACTTACACATTAATATTTTAGAAATTGTTTATTTTGAAATTTTGAAATAAGTAAAAGAATTAATAGCTCTCAGAATAGCGAAAATGCAGAGTCTGCAACAATGGAATTCACTTTGCGCTCGCGAATATCTGTGAATTAGTGTCATTGTTGTGACCTAATGGAGCTGTATGAAAAGGAGTTATAATTGTCTAATTTATGTTGATATTTGCAGGCAAATATTTAGTTTTGCACCAAATGCTGTACCATTTGTAGTGAGTAGAGAATTTGTTGCATGGTTTTAAAATACTCTTCCCTAATCATGGCCCAATGGAAGGCATTTCTATATTTCCAGAGTATCAGGCTTCTTTTTCCAATACAGGGTTACAAAACTTTTGCATTCTATTTTTGTGAAGTTGTAGAATTCACATAGTTCTGACAACACTGCAATGGAAATAGTGATTTCCAAGCGAAGATGTTAGTAGAGCATAAAGTGCAATATTACAGTACTACTTAGCTGTTTCCTCTAATACGGGAAAGTAAGTGCTGTTGTAGCACCACTAGTTTGAATACGGTCTTCATTCCCGCCCCCCTGTCTCTCTGCAGTTCTTCCATATAACTGATTACCTTCTACCCCCTCTTTCCACCAAGTCTATTTTAAGCGACTGCCCCGCGATCTATTCACTGGAGCTTTTGCGCTCTATGCTGCCGCCTACGCTTGTCCCTTCGGCGTCCTTTGCTTGCCAATGTCTTTTTTTTCGCTGGCGACGAGCAGGAATTTCACCCCCGTCAGGACTCTCATTCTACAATCGAGTCCTTTGCAGACTCTTTCTGAATAGTTTGCAAGGTGTGGAATGTTGGGTGACGTGAAAGGAGCAAATGCAATTTCCAATATTAGGTGTTAGTTTCGTGATGACATAAAAGAAAGAATATAAATAACTATGCATAACCTTTACATTTTGTATTTAAAAAACTATGGTTTTCCTTTTAGAAAGAAATTTGATTTCCACTCAACCAAATTTCGTGATTTTTTCCTTTAAATGAAAGGTTGTGAGCCTCAGATGTGTTATCTCTTGCTATTAACCAGTTGTATTGGACAAACATAAAATTTAATATAATTGTAAAATTAAGAAAACGAATTCTTATCGCCATCATTTGTTCGTTACATTTGGTTCTGCCAAGAAATTCTCATATAAATTCTGATATCCGCAAAAAGTCTGTATATTTTTTTCAACATTCTGAAAAATTGTATAAAATTGAGTTGGAAATAAATAAATTTATTTTAAAAACACCTTTCTTTAAGGTCTTGTCTAGCGCGAGCAAGCGGTGCGATCACGCCTAGCGGGAGAGCAAGTATGTGTGCGTGTGCGTGTGCGTGTGCGTGTGCGTGTGCGCGTGCGTGTGCGCGTGCGTGTGCGCGTGCGTGTGCGCGTGCGTGTGCGCGTGCGTGTGCGCGTGCGTGTGCGCGTGCGTGTGCGCGTGCGTGTGCGCGTGCGTGTGCGCGTGCGTGTGCGCGTGCGTGTGCGCGTGCGTGTGCGCGTGCGTGTGCGCGTGCGTGTGCGCGTGCGTGTGCGCGTGCGTGCGTGTGCGCGTGCGCGTGCGCGTGCGCGTGCGCGCGCGCGCGCGTGTGTGAGACGTACTTAACGAAACAAAATAGCGTTTTTTCAGTTCAAAGATTGAGTGTTTTAAATTTGAAGATTAGTGAGGGTATATTCACGCAAAGTCAAGCAGTCGTTTGAAATACGAGTTGCTTTACAAAAAATCTTCCTAATTACAGTTATATGTGACGCGTTGTTTTTAAATTAAGGTAGATAAAAGGATTTCCTGCGATAGCCCTCTATATCGTACAGGCATCTTGATACATATGAAATATTTCAATATTACATTTTCAGAAACTTGTTTAAATCTGTTTCCACAGTGCATAGTTATTGAATTGTTCGAGAATTTGTGAATCTCTCTCATTTCATTAGTTGTAGAAAGTAAATACTGAACAAAAAAAAGCAATATTTGGCGGGAGTTTCAATTTTCCATCTAGGCCGTATGTTCGTATTTTTTGCTTCGTAACTTTTGTACAGTTCTACCTGTTATGCGATATAACAGCAAGTATTCAACTGGCAGAATATTAATCTTTCAAGACAATATTGTGATCGCAATTGAATTTATACCTTTCGGTGTGCAAATTACTACATGAAGAGTGGGGAGGGTACACTTTTTTCGAACAGTTCCATGTTCAGGCAATTTTCCTTATTAATTGATAGCAAATTAGGGTCTTTTAAATCTACAAAGTTCAAAATTTTCAAAAGTATATTCGAAAGGTTTCCATCCGTATCTTCGACCTCCCTTCCTCCCTCCCTCTGTCTCTCTCTCTCTCTCTCCTCTCTCTTTCTCTCTCTCTCTCGTGAAATATTTCCGTTAAAGAAGATTGAAATGTGAGTCCAGGAAGAGGAAATGATACACTGGTTGTACATTCCATTTAAGAAAGTGAACGTATGTGTGTATTTTCTCCAGTACGAAAAATACGTTTGTTGCATCTTTCTTACTACGAATTAATGCTTTTTAACGGTTAATTAGCTTTGATTATCTGAAATGGGACTCAATTAATTCAAGATTTTCTGAGAACTAGTTACCCCGACCAGGAATCGAACCTGAGTCTTCTGGTTTACGCCTGTTTACAATAAGATGGCAAGGTAGTGATAATTGAACTGAGTCAAACTTTATGAAACTGAAACCAGTTTCGTAAAAATTATCAGAAAACAAGTGTTCTAATAACCACGACGTATTAACTTCTATCAACATCAGTGTGATACCTTTCTCGGAATGAAAAGTCAAATTTAAATACGAATTATAGTTCATTAGAAAATATTCGAAGTGGATGAAATGTACCATTGGTATCTTATTACCATACTGGACTGGTTAACAAACTCAACATAAAGACCTCGTTTGTTAATGCCCCAATATTGTTTTGTAAAATATTACAACACTCACATAAATAACAATAATCCTATGACAATGGTGAATTTTCCCCCTTTTTCCAGGATGTTAATCAACGCCAAAAATTAAGCACAATTCATTTCACAAACTACTACTTAACTGTTTATTAAAATATCTCGGATTTGTTGAACTCCGGATTATCAACTAATTTCATTCCCTTTTATGTCGGAGCGTAATGAAGGTACTTCCTTGAAGATTAGGGCACACCAACATGGGTAATGGAATAAACAAATGACCTTGGATATTCGATAACTAGTCTCAGGTCAATATTGCCTAGAATAACTGTAAGAAAAAAAAGTAGTGGAAATGCGCGGCATAATGAAACTTTTCCTCCTCGTCCTGGTGTTATCACTCACCTTCTCATATTTTTTAAGCGCATCATTTAAATATCTAAAATTTGCAGATGAACACAACGAGAAATAAATATCTAGTTTTAATATTAAAGGTGTAGGTCATGTTCGAAAAACATTTGAACATTTCAATTTTTGCAATTTTCAGAATTTCAGAGGTTTATTGAAAATTGAAACTACTGTAATTATAAATGCTATTTCTTCTATTCGAGCAATTTAAAGAAAAAATGCAGCTATTTTTGAAAAAGTTCGAAAATATTACAGGGACTTGAGACAAAGTACCTTCAGCAATTAAAATATGTTTACCAAGTTTCTTTCCAAAGCTTATTGATAGACGTGACACATGTGTCCATCCATCCACACAGAAATCCCGATTTTTCGGGTACAAAATTGCCTGTTTCACCTCGCCAACTGCTGCACCAATTTTAACTATCTGTGGAACAGCACTAACAGACCTTAATCTTGACGTGTGTGCGAACTTACAACTCGAAACTTTCAACACCAATTTGTGGATCGTACTGTTGATAGTAATTCCAGTACATTTCCTCATAATTATTCTGTAAGGAGTGTAGTAAAAATAAAGCTTCTTATTTTGAGAGTAAAATAGAGCATAAGGAAAAAGTTCTAACAAATTTGAAAGTACATCGGAAACAATTCTAATCTCTTGACCGCTTTTGAATGTAGGGTAAAGTTTTTTATGGTTTGTCGCGATAGGACAAAAAATATAAATGTTTACCAAATTGTTATATACTATTACTGATGATATTTCAGTTTTGGTTGTTTTATATTCATTAACTGCCGTTCAACGTAATGTCGAGTGTAATGATTGTCTTGGAACACTAATTTACTATGTATTGTATTCTGTAGCCTTGAAAAATATGAATTAATGCATTGAGACCAGTGGCCCACAAGGCTTGCAATGCGTGAAAGCCCAGGTAAGAGGGAGCCTATTATTAGGCTGAAGGTTTTGCTATTGTAAAAATTTTAATACGGAATATTTTTTCTGATACTTTGCGAAAGATGATACAACGAAAGATTAAAGACTTCTTCCGGAAGAACGATTTATTCGATGGCTTTAAGCGGTTTTATAATAGTCTTAATTTCATAAAATTAAATAATAATAATAATAAAATGGCAGATTTTTGCACTATTGGTTATAAGAACTTTACTGTTGTTAATAATGAGCACGACACATACAGTCTTTCGATTATTGTTGTTGTAAGACGTGCCTTCCAGCTTCACTAGTTTACAATGTAAGTACTGTTTTTACTAATAAAACTATATTGTCATCGATTTCTTATGTATTAATAATAGACTGATGAATATAAACTTGTTAAAGGATACTTCATTATTTAAGATACTAATACTACACGTATTTGTTATATACTTTTATAAAGGGTGCCCGATGGTAAAAGTTTTGCGGGCGGGCCGCACTCATTTCGTTACGCTGCTGGTTGAAACGTTGACATGTAAAACATTTTTGTCTCTTTTTTTCGATCTACGACTTCCAACTTCTAACTACATCAGGAACTTAACAAGGCTCGAAGTCTTCCACATAGCTCACAATGTATTACATTGTGCTCGCGTCTGTGAAGACGCTTACAGACATTACAGAGGGAAGAAAGTATCGTGTGCGAGAGGGGTACTTTCACCCGGGGCCCGCACGCCATAACCTTGAGCGCACGCTCCTCATAAGCGAGAAAAACGCCTCCTCGTTCCTCATTAATTCGACGAACAGTTTCTCTGCGGTGATCATGTCTCCTAAATATGTGGAAGTTTTATTCGTTGTTACATGATTGGCTTTCGAACGTCCTGTAAACGCGATAGGCTGTCCTTCGTAATAACTGCTGGCAGTGAAGCATTGATGTTACGTGAGGTGTCCGAAATGAGGCATTCCTTCACGTGGCGATTGCGTTGATGCGTTGGATGGAGAAAGTGTTGTTTTGAGCAGACAAAGACGGGGTTCCCACTGTATTTACAGCTGTCTCAGTTTGATATACTCGCGCTGTAAATATAACCAGTTCTACATTATAATCCAACAATGTTATTGAAGTAATATTATTTTATGTATGTGTGTATGTATGTACTTGGCGCGACAGCCCCTGAACGGGCTCATCCTACCGGCGACGTCCCTGTCTCGCGGCCGTGGATTAAAGGGGTTCTCGTGGTTAGCACGTAGACATCCCCACGCCGTACTCCGGTCTTCTCAGCCTGAGAAGTGAATTTTCTCATTGTCACACAGCAACATATTCTGAGACATTAAAAAAAACGCACACTGTAGTCTTGCCTCGACCGGGAATCGAACTTCGGGCTGTGTAGTCGGAGCCGCGAACTCGGGGGCTGCACACTGACCAAGAGCTTGTCACGAGACAATATTATTTTACAAATGTTAAATATAAATATAAAGGCATGCAAAAAGGAAATGCATACAATTTTGAAGAGGTTGATTGATTCATTGAATTCTGGGCACGTCAACTGTTGTGATCATTACCTCCATTAATGTTGTGAATGTTTCATCGCGGGTGGTGGCAGTGTTCCTACCTGCTGGATGGTGAGATCCGGCTTCGATCTACGCGTCGGCGCTCGCTGATTTCCCTCCTCCAGGCATCTCCCCCAACAGTGCACCTCCCCAACTGCAGGCTTTCGACTGGCCTCCCGTCATGTGTAGTAATGTTGTGCGTAGAAGTGTAAGAGCTTGGGCATTCCCTGTTGTTGATCGGAGAAACCACCGAAAACTACCGAACTCTGGTCGCTAGAATTCTCCTCCAGACAGCGGCTGAATTCGTTGGAGCACAACAGCTAGAGTCAAATATCTTCCGTCAGGACTCAACCTAGAAATTTCCGGTCAGTGTCGCTGCAAAGATTGCGGCATTGAGGTAAATTCAGACTTTTTTAAGAGCAAAAAATTAAGTCATACTAATCAAATATCACTTTATTGCTAAATATCCAACTACGAGTATGTACATTCGAGAACATTTAGACTGTATGAGGAGATTGTGGCAGAGAGGCGGCGCAGGAAGAGATGGAGATCAACGCTGCCTGTGGTAATACATATACGAGGACTCCTCGATTGCTGGCCACGGAAACTACATTCAGATTACGTATGCAATTTCTGTTCGTCCACTATATAAAATCATACATGAATAATGAATAAAATTATGAATAAAAAAGATTTGAATAGATATATTTTTGTGTGGATAGTCCAAATAGTTGGCGGCAGTAGGTGACTCCGATTAGTTCGGAAAATCGAAGTTTTACTGAAATTCTTAGTTCCTCTAAATTCTACAACGTTAATATGAATATTAATTATTCCGAAAATTTAATACAAGTATGCCATGTCTTATGGAAACACTTTTCCTCTTCCGAAAATTTAATACAAGTGTCCCATGTCTTATGGAAAATATCCCATGAACCTTATGAAAGGACGAGGATCGTCAATTCCAGCATGTGATTTCTCTCGTTCTCATTCTCCCCCTCTTCTTCTACAGCTCCTCCTCACCATCCTTTTTGTCCTCTTCCTCCTCCTCTTCCTCTTCTTCCGGAGCCTCCTTTTTCTTTTCATCTTTCTCTTTCATTTTCTCCTCTTCCTTCACCTTCCTCTTTAGTGTTCCTCCTGATCATCACTATCATATTCGCATGTCTTCTTCCTCTTCATTTCGTCTTGCTTTTCTTGCTACGCCTTCTTTTCATTCTCGTTTTTCTGTTTCCCTTTCTCCTCTTCCCTCTCCTTCTTTTCTTCTCTTCCTTCTATTCTCCTCTTCTGCCTCCTCTTCTCCTCTTCCTTCTCTTATTCTTTCTCTTCCTTCTTCTCTTACTCTTCTTCCTCCTCCTCCTCCTCCACCACTACTTTCTCCTTCCCCCTTTTCCTCCTTCCCCCTTTTCCTCCTTCCCCTTTTCCTCCTTCCTCCTTTTCCTCATTCCCCTTTTCCTCCTTCCCCTTTTTCTCCTTCCTCCTTTTTCTCCTTCCTCCTTTTCCTCCTTCCTCCTTTCCTCCTTCCTCCTTTCCTCCTTCCTCCTTCTTTCTTTTCCTCCTTCCTCCTTTCCTCCTTCTTCCTTTTCCTCCTTCCTCTTTTTCCTCCTCCCTTTTCCTCCTTCCCCATTTTCCTCCTTCCCCCTTTTCCTCCTTCCCAATTTTCCTCCTTCCTCCTTTTCCTCCTTGCTCCTTTTCCTCCTTTCCTCTTTTCCTCCTTCCTCGTTTTTCCTCCCCCTCCTCTTCCTCTTTCCTTCTTTTCCACTTCCTCCTCCTCCGCCGCGGTTCACCCAAGCGTCCACTAGTCCCCCTTCCCTCCTCTCTCTCATTCTCTCCCCCACGGCACCTCTCCCGCAGCTTGAGCGCTCTCGCTCTCCTCCTCGGGTCCGTACAGCGTCCCGGTGCCGCCGCCGCCGCGCGAGTACGTGCTGCTCCTTCCTGCCGCGGCGGCGCGCAGCCCGGTTCCCGCGACCGCAGCGCCCCGGCGCCCCCCGCTCACCCCCCCTCCCCTCGCGACGACCGGCATTCCCGCCCGGGCCACGGGCACCGCCCGGCTGGCCTTCGCGGTAATGCTTCACCCGCCGGGTTACGCGGGGGATCTCACGCACTCTCGTCGTTCCTTGCGTGGGGGTTTACACGAAAATGGGGCGTTCGGTGTAAACGCGAGACAAAAGCTAACGGCGGAGAGCGAATGAATGAGAATGCCCCCGAATTTCAAGGGCATTTTGAGTTCAAGTTCTTGCGTTCCAGTTTTTGTTCGGGTTGAATATCGGCATTGAACTGACTCGATTCGATATTGTCGTTAGTCGTACTTGGTGAGCGTGCCTCGAACTTGCGTAATTATGTGACACATTGACCTCCACCTTCTCAGAAAAAAAATCAATAATGAAGGTTTATGCTGTTTGGAATTATCGCCAACCCATTTTGTTTTCGGCTTTCTTCTCTTTCCGTATATCCCATAAATATCACAATTAATTCTTAATTCTCGTTTATTTTATTTACATAATACGTATCTCGCCTCCTAATCTCGCACAGAGCACCCCATATAATAATTCTTCTTAATCTGATTTGACTGCCAATATTAAATTTCATTATCTAATTGTAAATTAGTCATTATTTATCTGTTGTCATTTTTTTCTCTACTAGTTTGTTTTCTGAATCGTTTTCTTCTATTTATTCGTTTTCCAATTTCAACACTTGCGCACATGAATTGTATTATGCGCATTTTAAAACGGAAATTAGTTTCTGAAGAAAGCAATGTTTGTATTTGATTTTTTGTCAAATGTGCATGTACGTAAACACATTAGGGGCGGAATCAGAAAGTATTAGGAGGGGGCAATTTGAGTTAGGACTCCTCCCGTCCCATAAATATATTTTGAAACAAGAAAAATGGTTAGCTTTAAATTTAAAAAGAGTTTTTTCCTAATGCGAACACTTCTTTGGACGTGATGTTGGTATATGGTTATTGTTTTTTGTAGTTTTATTAAATTTACAAAAAGAACGTCAGCTCAGGGTGTATTACCTCCATGCTCCCTCTTGGATCCTCCACTGATACACATACATGTATACACACAAGAGACAGACCAATGTAGGAGAAAAGCAGTCAGCTATGAAGAAATATCGTCAACCCTGATTGCAACAGGTTATTACACAGCCCAATGTAAAAGCTGTGGGGAATGCAGGCGACAGTGCACTGAAGTCCCACCGAAACGTCTGGGTCTTTTCTCCGACTGGAATTGCTCGCACTCCACTCAGTGTCGGTTCCCTCCCGTCAGTTGTTTTGCTCGCCTCGCTCTATTGTCAGCGCCCGTGCGCGGGACACAATTGCGGTGCGAGCGCTGTGTGTAATTAGCGACACGAACGTTTCATTAAAATTTGTGCTTCGAAATAGGGCGCGCATAGGGAAGCGAAGCAGCATTTCTACAACGCACGTGGGATAAATAATTTACATAGCTCGTAGTTTTTCTGATGATGTAGTTTCAATGCTTGTAGTTTACCCCTGTCCATATGAGATAGAGGAAGAGATTCTTTTTTACTGAAAAACGTAGATCTTAATCAGTACTTTAGGAATTTGTGATTAATTTTTTTGAATGTGGTATATGTTGGGTATAATAAAATCAAAACTCGGTGTCCCAAGTTACCCTCCAATGCTGGCTAACTTGGAACACGCATTTGAATTGTATTTAAAATTACATTTATGATTAGGCAGGCTGCATTGGGACACATCTATACAATGTATATGTTGTTAATTGTATATTGTTGAAATAAGTATAATTGATTTTCACAATTAAATGGCACACGTTATTATACAAAATTACTAAGAAATGACTTGTTTTGGAGACGAAGTAAATTTATCGAAAGGCATGCTTGAAAATCAAGAAATCGTTCTTAAAAAAATATAAACATATTTAATTATATCTCGTACAAAGATAATACATCTGAATGTCTCAGACTGAGTAGGCATCTGACGATTCATCAGTAGATTCTTCTAACGATTTCTTTTTTTTTTTGGAAGGACATGCATATTTCTTACATTTCTGGACTACTTGTTCTTCTTACTCTTGATTTATCTCATCTGGAGTCACTGTTTTTCTTGGGGCAACACTCATTCACATTTCATTCAGAACTTTGTACGTCTGCTCTTGGTCAAATTCTTGATACTTTTTTCGTTCTTTGCTATCATTCCCCTTTGCATTCATATTCATTCATATGAAACCCAATTTAATATTTGTATTCTTTCATTCCTATAAAATAACAGTGTTTGGTAACTTGGGACAGTGTTACCCGCATCTAGTCACGCGTAGGAACTTTCCATTCGTAAAAGATTAGGTGGGCAGCATTGATAAAACATGATACAGGAGATGTTGGATGATAGTTGAGGTTGTGAAATGAAATTACGCACAAAATAGAAAAACGTTTATTAAGAACTGTACAAGGAAAGTTTTACAGTGATTGTTTTTCATGTTAAACCTTACGTTATCAATTTTTGCTACTGAATAACACTTACCTGAAAATAAAACTTCCAAAAAAGATTACATATGTTCTTTAAATCGCCAGTGAACACTTGTGACGCTCCTTCCGACTCAAAACACTTGAACACAACTGATGCTAGCCAACGCTCAAAAAAATCGCAAGTCGTCAAAGTTACACACCTGTTCCAAGATACGGTCTTTCGACGGTACTCACGTGACTTGTCGGGAACTTGTGCTCCGGACTGCTGTCAGGTTCTAATTGATGTAACAATATTTGTAACTACTAAAAAGTATCATTATACTAAATCTAGAAACAATGGTACAAAAATCAACAATATAGAGAGACTTTAACAAAGATGTCACAATTTTTACAAGTATGGAAAATATTCAAATAATTGCAATACAATATTAACCGTGGGTTTATTCAAGAAATTTTATACACTTCATTTTTAAGATCTGATATGTTCTTTTTAGGTAGATTACACATGAATTACATTAAAACAATGTTTTGGGCAAATATTTGCCCAAAGTAAAGGCCGCTTTCGATATTACATTTATCCCACTTCTTTTAATTTAATAGTCAAATTACGAAAGTAAGATATTATATTTATTAAACATACTGTGATAGTCATGATTGGGCCCTGTGTAGTCATGTTACATTGCAATCGAAATTGTAATTTTGACTAATTTGTTTTTCTACAAATATTGCAATAATCAATTTTTGTATGTTTCACTCATTTGTATAGGCGGCAGGAGCGATATTGGTCTAAAGCTATTTATATATATTTTTTGGTCGCCTGCTTTGTACGTCGGGACTATTACCACGAATTTTAATTCACTAAAAAATACACCTTGCATCAGCCATAAGTTGAAAGTGTACGTGAGTGGGACTGTAATATTGCTATTGATATTCTCTAGAATTTTCGACATGATACTATCTTTACCAGGTGTTACGTTACTTTTCCAATGGTTAACTAGGGCAAAGATTTCATTTTTTATAATTGAAGAGAAAAATACGGTCTATGACGGATTTACATTTGCGTTTGAACAAAAGCAACTTGATTTCGTTCTGGAGACATTTTATCAAAGTTTTTTAATATGTCTTGGCTGTCCGGGTGACGCCGCGTGGTTGGCAGAGAGGCCAACGTTTTGCCTGACTAGCTTTCGCCTCCAAATGTTTTTTAATAACTGAAAAATATTAATTTTGAATGTGTGAATTTCCACATTTTGGCTACCCTTTTTTAAAACGCTTATCAGATATGGAATGAAATTTCTAACGAAATGATTGATTCAATTCTCCTTCAGTTCTCAATTAGCAGGAGAGTGCAGTTCGGAACGCAGATAGAAGGTATATTGAAAATGTATAGAAAATTACGAACAGAGAAATGAAAGAAGTATGCCGACATTCAAGGAGAGTTTCAAGATTTTCGAAATTATATTTTATCATTACCTTTTCTGAAGTCACTTGTGATTCGACTTCTTCCAGCGTGGATTGTTTCTAACTCAAACAAGCCATCTTCCGAATGTCAGGTGAACTTTTTAACTTAGCTTTTGCGGTTCATTTTCGATCAAAACAAAAAGTTTCCCAATTATTAGTACTTATCTCAACCACAATACGGCGTGACGTACAAAATGGCATCGACTAGCGGGCGCGGAGCTTTTGCTTCCTCTTGTGTTCTTGCAGATGAAACTGTCAGTAACGAAAAGTGACGATCTCAATGACCTTGTAACATCGTAATATTTTCACATTTGGGAATATTACTCACATAAACCTGAGAAACGTGGGGAAATTTTTAGGAGACATTATAGTTCGGAAAGCTCCTAATATGTAAATTATAATTTGGAAGGTATACACTCTTGGAAAATTTAGTTATCTTTACTCTTCTTAATGTACTTTTACCGAAATAAATTTTAACCATTGTGTAAAAGTAGCTGGGAGTTGAAAAGACATTTTCTGTTGTGGATGATGGATTTTAGTAAAATTAAAATGATTATTTGATTATGTTCTAGAAAAACGGTTTTGTACTGAACTAAAGGATACACTTCCACAATGCAACAAAAACCTTTAACTGTACGTGGTGACAGAATCACTGGCCTCTCTAACTAAGGCTAGAAGGAATAAATGTCAGTAATAGGTTCTGAAAATCTCTTTTTTATTTTATGGTATACATTGCAAAAGTTTTAATATCTTTAGTTCTATTCACGCTTTCCCCATGTAAACCGTAAATTATTTTAAGTTCCAGTTGCTTACAATTGCAAGAAGTCTCTTAATCTTAAAAGCAAGTCCGTCGTCACCAAGTCCTGTCTAACTTAATAGTCTGTACTCAGCGCATCATCTTAGCATAAAGTCATCCAGTAATTCTGTATACTTAAGTTGCCCACTCAAGCGATGCCATCAAAATCGTCTTGACTACCTACGGAAGCGCCGCAGCCTCTGCAGCCATTTCATTACAAGCCGTTCTCAAAAGCCATTTTGTTTGCATAAAATAAATACCCAAGTCGTGAGACTCGGATACACAACCGCTCTGGCAAACACAGAACCTTACACATATTTCTCTCTCCTTCCCCACCTCTTTGCACTCGTCAGCCTGCGAGTGTACTTGGCCTCTCGAGGCGTAAAGATCGTGTAGAGGAAGCGGTCACGCTTACGCCGGTCGCGATCGTAAACATACTTCGCCCCTTTGGAACGAAGTTAGTCGTAAATGCTTTCCGGGGCTGGGTTCTTCTTCCACTTTCCTCCGGTTCTTGGTAAAACGACTTCTTGAGAGGAAAGTCCAGAGTACATCCAGTGAGATAGGACCACGCTTTAATTCGAAAGTCCTGTTAATTCTTTCTTTCGATTTCAGAGAAACTGAATCTCTTGGTTGTAACTACAAGAGACTGCAAGAAAGATGCAGTAGAAAGTACTGTTTCTGTCATGTCATTAAATTGATAACGACTAGGTGAATGTTGAATCTCTCAAGTCCCAACTATTTGCGAAAAATTATTTGTCGCGGTTTGGCCAGGGTACTGTTTAGGGGAAATGATCACAAACGGCTTCGGTCAATTTACTCACCTGTCCTAATAGCGTGGCCAGAAGGAAGAGTGGCCTGCCTCGTCCACTCAGATGATCTGACGAGGATTGTTTGCGACAAAACTACGTGTCGGGGCGCGTGTAGACACACGTGGTCTTGCGACTTATTTGTTGTATGAAATAAATTGGTTGTGACGTATACATGAATTATTTCATTTAGAACGTCAGTTTACTCATTGGTGTCTATGCGTTTCTTACCCATTGTTATTCATACTTCAGAAATGAGAATTGTAACAAAATGGATGAAATATAATTACCGATCATTCTACTTTTTCGTACTGGATGTGATATTTGCCTTCATAAGAAGTACAATATCAATTTACGAAAGTGGGTGTGTAATAGTGTTCCCGGACGTGTCAACTGTGGTCGTTAGTCCCGCTAGTATAGTGAAATCTTGAGAGGTGGCGGCGTTTTTCTCCAGGTGGAACTTACACATCGGCTAGCGGTGTTTTCCACTTCCAAGTATCTTCCTTAGCGGTGTGTGTAAATGTGTGTGTAAGAGGAGAGGAGGGTACAGTGATAAAGGATAGGTTTTGCGCGGTCCATGCCCCGTTTGGTAAAGCACTGCTCCGGCATTGACCTGGTAGTGATCGGATAAACCACAAAAAACTCGCAATCAGAGGAGCCGCTGCTAGAATTCTCTTCCGGACAGGGACTGAATTGAACTATATAGTTATTGTCGAAAAAACGTCACTGTCAGAACTCGAACCTTAGGAACCCAGTCCTCTCCTACATGCTTACATACTCTCCTGATTCCATTATCTACCTATAAATTTATTCCCAACGCAATACGTTTTTATTGAAAGACTTTTCTACGAAAGTTGTTGAAGCTTCTAGTCACCTGCGCTATATTGTAATTAAGGCGAAGTCCTAAAACTGTCTCAAAACAATTATTGCAGTGGTGTTTTATGGGTTGGATTTCAAAACGCAAAAGACAAGCGATTCTTGTTGTCGGCGATTTGACTAGAACAGTTATCCATATCAGAATGCCCGAAGAGCAAAATATTAAATCCCATTTACTTCCCTGAATTTTTAGTTTAGTCTGGAAATATATCTATTGTGACGACGAAATTGAGTCGCATTGTCTTCTCTTACTGTACAATATTTTACGGATGAGTTAAAATCTGAAACCGTAAGACCTGATTTCTGTACTGGGACGAATAACTCATGAACTAGTTCTTTCTGAAATTGATAGCAAAATGAAATGTGCTCTTAATATTTAATAAACTTTGAGAAATATAAAAAATATTTCCTGATGAAATAAAACCATGAGAAAAGTGTGATATAAAAATAACGCAATTTACCGTTCATTACCGAAGTAAACAATTTGCTGGCGATTTATGGGAGCAAGCTCCTTTTTTATCAACCCGCTACAGTTGTTAAATCATAAACCTTCAATAATATCAACCTTTAAACTGTACTCAAACCGGTCTTTCTGAGCAAGTGACTACTGTTCACTCGCTCATTAATCCCGAAATGATTGGGCCAAACACAATAGGTTGTTTACATCCCACGCAGATGTTGCCTACTTACTCAGCGAACGTCCAAGGTACACGCCGCGGCTACGCACTCCTACGCGAACAATAAACGTTGCTCTTGTGTGGCGTGACGGTTGGCGGCCGTGCCGCTACACCGTTTCTTCGCTCTCTGCTTTTCGCGAATCTTCCCTACAATGTTGTCAGATCCAATTTTTTTCTCTCAATTGTATTTCTTTACTATACTTCGGTTTTTCTTTCTTGGTGCGTGGGGGTGTGTCATCAAAATGGTATCTCACGTATTTCGCGTCGTTCTCGGTTGTGCCGCTAGGAGTCGCATTATTGCCAGCACTGCTAGATACAGTAGCGATCATGCGACTTCTAGCGGCACAACCGAGAACGACGCGAAAACACCATGAGATATTCCATTTTGATGACTCACCCCTACGCGCCAAGAAACAAAAACTGAAGTACAGTCTTCATTCTTCGCCTTTCGACCGATGAGTTTAGCTCATAGTTATTGCAACAGTCTCAGCAGTGCTTCTGACCGGGAGGTCCTAGGAATTCAATCACGACGATGGCAGGATTTTCGACACTCGCTAGACAAGTTAGGTCGAATTCAGCCACTGTCCGGAGGACACGGTGTTACACCGAGGAGAATCCTAGCGGCCGGCTACTGTGATCGGTAGTTTTCCGCAATTTCTCCGAACAATACCAGGCCAATAACGGAGCAGTTCTCTAACAAACGGGCTACGGACAGCGTGAGATCTTTCCTTCACCTTCCTTCCCCATCTTCTCCCCTTGCTCACACTTACATACACTACACGGCCTCAGATGTGGGGAGACCAGACAGGATCTTAGAGCGTGTGCGGGTGGAGCGGTGCCTTGCTAATGGAGATATTTGGAGGAGGAAATCTCTCGCAAGTCGACATAGGTCGGTCCCGGATCTCACATCCATCTCGCGAGGAACACCATCTACCGCGATAAAAAATTCACTTCGCTAACGGGACTACAGACCATGGCATTTGATACGCCGGAAAACAACAATCTATCAATTACTTTTCATTTTTCGCCGGTGATGAAACACCCTGGTTGAGTTTTGACCTAAAATAGCAAACGCGCAGAACCGCCCAAACCTAACCCTAGATCATGGCAGTGGAGTAGGTAGCAATCGATTATCGCCCGGTTCTAAAGAAAGGGAGTGATACGGTTAGGGAAACAGCAATTACGAGCGATCTCAGGGTCAATTTTAATGCTCCTCCAGCATCAACTTGGAATTCTGGTTAATAGAAAACGATACTGGTGAAACCTCTTATTTGAAAGAGCTTAACAATTATCTGGACGTCTGTGGTATATTACACGCTGCGAAATAAGGAGCTAAGATGAGAAACGTAGAGGAAGATGAAATTTACAAACGAAAATAAGACGGTATACTGCTACTTATCTCTTTAACTTAATCAGTTCCACAATTAAAATCTTTTAGAAAGCCACTCATTTTCAGTGCCTTGTAAGTTCCCCATATGTAAGAATGAGTGTTAAATGAATTTTACTTCAGTTATTAACAACAATCATCAATGTGAAGTAATTAGTCATATTACGTTTTTAAAAATGGCATTTTATAAAATTCCTAGTTATTTTAACAATTCTTAACCATATTCGATTATTTTTAGTAAATATCGAAGAACATGTGTTAATTTTCACATGCATTTTTATAAATTGCATAATAAACATTTTATGAAAGGAGAAAATATGTGGAAAGAATCTAACATTTAGAAAATCATTTTTGAAATTCATTCATTTGAAACATTCTTGAAATTCATTTTTGAAAAATTCTTCAGTATTATTTCACCATTATTGTACAATAATAAAAAGTTTCAGAAGTCCTATCTTTGTAGTAAGTAATGTTTTAAAACACAAAATAGCTTTTTTAGACGGTCTCTATATCAAAAATGAAAAACTGAAATACTTAATGTTCACTAATCACGGTTTATATATATATATATATATATATATATATATATATATATATATATATATTCTATGTACTATATAATAATTATATATATATATACATTTTTTTGAATTCATATTTTCATAAACTTATTTGTCATTTACATTCATACTAGAAAAACCCGGGAGACTTTCTGCCCTTCATCTCCCTCTTTCCCCTCCCTTTTCCCTTTCTCACTGTCTCTCCCTCCTTCCCTCACCCTGCCACTGTCTGTCTCTGTGTATCTCTGTCTCTGTCCACTCTCTGTCCCTCTCATTCACATTTACTTGCAGATTCTACACGTCTCTGAGCATCTGAGGTAATATCAGGAAGCGCCGAACCAGCAAAAATGTAATAGAATGTTCAAGAATTCTGTAGATTACGGTGTGAGAAACGTTTCTTTGAGAACTTCGGTCTCAAAATTTTAGTCTTTAGGGCCCTAAAACGATTTTGTTAGGAATTATTTAACAATATAGATTAAAAAAAATTGCTGTTCAGTGTGTTGCGGGTTGCATTTGACGTTAATTATTAGTTTTGTTCTACAGCGCCATGTAGTGGAGTTACAACATAATTATATATATATATATATATATATATATATATATATATATATATATATCGACGAAGCTTTAAAAATAGTGCATGTGTGTAAATAAACTTTCTCAAAATTCATTTCCGGAAAACCCTCGTAACTGTTGGGGAAAATGGCTCCGCAAGCAAGTGGCAACGCCGGCGCGGCGGAGGCATCTCTGGGTTCATTCGTTGTATGGACTCGTTACGCCTGTCCCGTTCCTTCGGGCTTCGTGTGGGGCGCGAGTGAGAAATGCAAGGCCCTCGCCGGTGGCGCCGCCCCAGTTACCTTCCCCCGACGCGGAACGACTCGTGTGAATCCAGCGGTCCGTTAGGGGAGATGACTTAATATTATCTGATAGGCCTGCCGGTTACTGGGACGCCGTACGTATGGTAACGTGAAATTTAAATGAGAGTAAAATTAATTTGCTGGGGCTGTTTCAATAACGGGAGTAGACGTCGGACACTACTGTCTACTTGGTAAAACTGAGATAGTGTAGTGTACTTTCATTATTTTAACAATGCATATTTACTGGTTTATAAATTGAAATGCTGTTGAGAGAATTGAAGTACAGATACAAACAATTAATATGTATTTACCAAAACGCTATGTTACAGTTTTCACTTGAATCTTTTTCATGTGAATCCAAACTGCTATTCTGTTAAAGGCACAGAACCTATAATTATTGAAATAACTCAAACCTCCAGTATCAAGGTAGTACGTGTAGAGCGAGGTGTAAGCAGATTATGTTTTCGTATTTTCACTTGTTCAAAAACATGCTCGTAGAAGCCGGTGCTCTTCGGTTGAATTAATGCATCAGTTTCAAGGCATCTTTAAATTAGATAATGCACGCGTTTGGCATTAACAAAATGCGTTGTCACAATGTATGTACCGTACTGGGGAACGCATTTCAAAGCTGGGGAGTGAAATACCGTTATTCATTAGCGAAATCACAGCATAATATACGTTATGAACCACAGATTTCTGTGATAACGAAACGTAATGTGTGTGCCTGAGAAAAGAATTTAGATAGTTATATTCACAATGAATAACAATCACACATTAAGGAAGATGCTTTTAGATGGAGGGTGAAATGTGACATTTATGGCGTTTTGAAAACGCCGAGAATCCAGTTTCTTTCCTCTTTATCGGAGTGTGAAATCTTATGTCATTCTTGCATCTATTTCTCATTCGTGTGCAGAACCACAATTCGAACAGGTTTTTAAATGAAATGCCAGAACCACCAAATGACGCCTTGCTGCCATAACCCGTTCGTCATTCAACCATCTGCCGCGCCCGCAGTCAGGGAGCTTTTGGAGATGTAGATTAGGACAATCTCATGTGGAATGTTATTGGTGTCCCATATGGTTCCTCGTGAACTCGAATTAGGTTTTCTTATGATAATGGCATGAGAAAGGTTTTTCGTAAGTGCAGGAAAATCATTAAATCGCGTGACTTTTTTGGAATATCTCCTTTCACTTGTGTAGCGCAATAAATAATAATAATAATAATAATAATAATAATAATAACAATAATAATAATATAAATAATAATAATGTTAGCATCGAACTTTACAATATAACCAATGTAAAATTTGAGAAAATAAAACATAATAATAAACAACTTATTGGACGAAACTTCAATGACATGCAATTTTTAGTATTTGCATGTATTTCTTCCCATCATGTATTCATTCAATTTACACTAAATGTAAACTGAGCATTGTCTTTTTTTATGTTACCTCTAGGGGATAAGATTAGCTAAATTAACATTATTTCAATACAACTTTTGCATGCTTATATGTAAATTATTTCAATAGTGTTCTTATGTTCTGAAAAAGGTTCTGATCATATAACATAAAAGAGTGCAATTATTTAGAGCGTACATATTGAAAACATAACCAAAAACGAGGGATGTATAAGTAAGAAAAATTCAATAAGATCAATATTGTGGGGTTGGATCAGTCGTGGGGTCAAACGTGGTAAACTTTCATAAATTCTAACAAATAATACAGCTATTTGACAAGAATTTTACTCGTACAATATGTAATACTGGAAAGACAGTTAAAACTGAAATCGACTTTTGACGAGCAATGACTCGCCGCAAGTCGACTTCACGAGTAATGATCCACAGATGTGCGAAGTGAAACTCCCGTGTGTGTGGAGAGTGCGATGGAACGTAAGATAAAACAATGGGCGTCTTAAGGCAAATCACTACGCAAAAATTGCGACAGGAGAAAACTGAAGATAAACAAAAGGGTAGTTAACCTTGCTTTCTGTTAACACTAGTTCAGTCCCACCGACGACGTTCGGCTGCCACCTAATATGAGTATTTGCTCTTAACGGAGAAGTTAAATACTGAAATTTTTGTTAAAATTTTAAGAAGTGAAAATGTCGAATACATCGTCTAAAGAAGGTAAATATGTCATATTAAAAAACTGCTGCCATTATTTTACTTAGATACAATATTAATATTGTATCTAATGTACCGTACATTAGATGGACATTGCAACAACATGAGCACTTCTACACCAGCCGTGGAAGTAAGTCTTGGTATCAAACACTGCAGCCGCCACCCCGTCCGTTTGCGCCATCTGGGACAACGGACAGGGATACTACTATGTTAGAAACTCTTTCGACAGAACTCTATTCGACAGATGCAGCTATTGGATTGAGTGAGGATGGTATGGTGCCCATCTCAGAGAAAATACAACTATATTTCCATGGAACTGGAAACCATAAGTCTTAATACCAAACAATGCAGTTGTGTGGGTTCAAGTATACCACCTGGGTCGCTAGGCAAGAGTACTATACCACTGTTAGAGGAGGGGCGGGCGGAAAGGCGCACGTCCCCGTCGGTCGTCGCGCTGCAACCTGGATCGCAGAGTCCATCGCCCTTCAAAGCGCCGCCAGAGGTGGTTGATCCTGTTTTCTCCGCGAGCACCTAACAGTTCTCCGGTTGCGTTACGATCGCGAGAGTGGTTCGAATCGGCGCGGTGCAGAGCCCGGCCAGATCTTTACGCGAAATTACGAGTAATTGGCGGGGAGAATCGGGCGGGAGCGCAGCCTCGTACGGCGAGCGGGAGGTGACTGTGACGCGGCGCGGCGCGGCGCGGCGCGGGGCGGGGCGGCGTGGGCGGGACCGGGGACAGCGCCCCGGGCGTCGGACTGTGCCCCGTCGCGCCGGACCGAACGATGGCGGCGACGGTGGTGGTGGAAGTGTTGGTAGAGGGCGGTGATGAAGACGACGTTGTTGTTGGCCAGGTTGATTACCGACTTTTCCCTTTTTGCAAGCAAAATAAAAAAAGTCAACAGTTTGTTAAAGTAGTTGGTAATTATGAACCCACTTTTACATAATTCCTAAAAAAACATGAATTGGGCAGCAATGTTCATAATGGCCTTTATTAAATTATTTAAGACGTTATTAATTTTGAAATACCTACTATTCGCCGGCCTGGGAGCTAA
Organism: Acheta domesticus; assembly: GCA_031308135.1. Classification (NCBI taxonomy): domain Eukaryota; kingdom Metazoa; phylum Arthropoda; class Insecta; order Orthoptera; family Gryllidae; genus Acheta; species Acheta domesticus. The sequence continues at coordinate 82,063,211 of JAHLJT010008756.1, read as the reverse complement.
CCCAGGATAATTTGGCTCGCTAAATCTTCTGCTCCCGTAGTTCGAAAGATAGTGGGCTTCACGTCGGTCATTTTTGCACATAGACTGCCTTTCTTCGCTCATTCTTCTTTCATAATAAACTATTTTGGACTGAATAATTTCCCTCAACGGCCCCAACTACTGTTATAGCAGCAGTAGATGAAGTCCTGGAATAGGTTTCTAGAAATCATTTTATCTTTCTCTGAGATTCTTAATGAGAACATTTCAACGTGACATGAATGTTTATCCATGCCATGTTAGTCCAAAGTTAATAAAATTTAAAAAATGAATATTGTTAATTAAAATTAATTACTATTGCTCTACTGCTTACATTTTTTCTTGTGCAAGTTATTAATATAAATCAACGACATACTAATGAGCTCTACTAATACTAAAAGTGCGATTAATAAACAAGAACAACTGAAATCTTGAATCTCGCGTTGAAATCATGTTTTGTAGTTATGAAATATAAACGATTGTCACACGCGTTCCGCATGATCTCAACTTTTATATAAATTGAGATTTTGTCATGAGTTAAAGGTACAGAATAATTCTTATGATTAAAACGGTATAAAATTTCACTTCTTCACAATGTGGGACTTTATTATTTTTATGTATACCTTTTAAGTAAACTTACTTTGCATCTTTTTACCTCTGTTGATCCCCATGACGACCCTGAAAATATTAAGGAAGAGCAGGAATAATTTACAAGATTATTTAACTTCAGCGCGCAGACAGTTACTCCTAAGAGGATTCGACGGTTTTTGCTGCAATGTCAACGACATAAGTGGTGTTACCTCCTTTCAAATCCTCCAATCCATCCTCCAATCAAAGTCTTACTGTGGTTTGCATAAGCGAAATAACATTACTCATATTACGCCATGTTCAAATGCTATGAAGTATCATAGCGTAATATAGTTATTATTTTAAGGGTTTTAGTTATTGCATTTCCCGACATTCAAGAGGCAGCGGAACGGTAAAATTGTATAATGGATTCTTTTACAACAGGAAAGTATGAGAAATTGAAAGACGCATGTACATAAAGCCTGACTGCCAGTAATGAGTGACGTATCAGGCGAATTTTCAGAAAAGATTACCGTCCTTTGCAATTACTAAGGGATTACTGTCCGTCGCAATGTTTTCGACATCTTAAATCTTCGTTCGGAAGTTTCAATATCTCTGACACTTTTTTAAAAATCATATGTGCATGCAATTACCAAATCGATTTCAAGAGCTACTTAAATATCGAATATATTTAAGTTAATTTAAGACGGATTTTTACTTAAGACTGTATAATTAAGGGCTGAAGGGCTGTGTAGTTTTGTAGGGTAATGTAATAAATGTGCTAATAAATACTTTTATATCTTAGAGTACAATACAAATCCCTACTACATGTTAATGGGTGCACTGTATGGAATTTAGTTCTAGTAAAACACTTCAATCTGACTCGGGTCTTATGAATCCTGATGTGCTACCAAATTATTAATTTCATCAGAATAATTAATTGTGAAAAATGCAACTGACTTTGAACGTGGGGAGCCACGAATAATCTTATATGTAACATTCTATCAGCCTTGTCACATCTTTGTAAACCATCTATTCCAACGAAAATCGTTTAATATCTCGTGCGGAGTTCGATTAAAGAAATATCAGAAAGCCGTATGTGCATTTCAAACTCTGCACTGGTTTGTGATGGATTACACAGGCTTTGAAATCGAATGTTCATGGGTGCTGCAGAGCGGGCTAAGAGTGTGCCGATGTGTGTCGCATGCGGAAAAAACTAAAGTGAACGGGTGTGTTACGTTCTGACGAGTGGCGATGCTGTGGTGATAAGATGCAAAGTGAACGAGAGGGTGAACTCAATGTGGTGAGGACTGCAGCACCTGAGCCAACTTCTTTATTTGGAGCATTAGATTTAATCTTCAAAACGGGTGTAGCAATTTTGTACCAGAAATGGTACAGCTTCTAATAAATCAGTGCATGCTTGAGACAATGAATGCGAGAAATTTTCACTGCACATAATTATTATATTACAAACACTATGAAATGAGTGTTGTCAATCGATCCTCAGTTCTAGGTGTTGGAGGCTTCATTTTCTTTCCCTCATGAAATACATGAATTGCTTAACTACGTGTCTTGACGTGAAGGTTGGCGTCCGTTGATTTTTGAGAAGTGAAAATGGTAGTGAATGGCATTAAATAGAATAAACCTTCATTGAAAATACGTATCGGCTACTTTTCTTGAGGATTTATTATTTAAATATTTGCACTGTTTTATAAATTATTTTACCGCTTTGTAACAAGGGGATTTTGGTTTCTAATACCTTTTAATTAAAGATTTTTTATTAGGTCCCATGCGAGGGTGCTCTTCGAGCTTTTTATTTATTATATTACGTTCATTTTCGTTCCTTCAGAGTAAGAAGACTTTTATGGATAAGAAATGGCATTTGAGAAGCATCATCATTGAAAAGCACTGCTTGAAACAAGCAATAAAAGTTATTTGATTAAACAATTAGTTCGTCTCCCCACTTCATCGAAACTGTACACAACAAATCTGACAATAAGTAACAAAACTAACTATGAGTATCAAAATCGGCCAGGGTTATATGTCTTAAATAAAAGTTTGAATGAAATTCATCGCGTCTCTCTCTCATATATATATACATATATATATATATATATATATATATATATATATATATATATATATATATATATCTATATCTGTGTGTGTGTGTGAGCTAAACTCCCACACCGTGAGACCAATCTAATGAAAGTTGGCACTTCATATTTTTCACCGAGAAGGTTTATGTGTTGTTAAATCTGTTGTAACTCCACTACATGGCGCTGTAGAACGAAACTAAATATTTACGTCAAATGCAACACGCAACACATTCGGTAGGCTTTTGAATCTATATCGTTAAATAGCACTTAAACGATGCGTTTTATGGCCTAAAAAACTAAAATTTGAGGCCAGAGGCCACAAAAAAACGTTTCTCACATAGTAATCTACAGGATGAAACCTTTTGAACATTCTATTACATTTTTGCTTGTCCGGCGCTTCCCGATATTACCTCACTTGCTCAGAGATGTTCAGAATCTGCAATTAAATATGTATGAGAAGGACAGATAGCGGCAGAGACAGACAGGGACAGAGGGAGGGAGGGAGGGAGGGAGAGACAGTGAGAGAGTGATGGGAGGGGAAAGAGGGAAGTGAAGGGCAGAACAAGATCTGCCGGGTTTTCCTAATAAATATTAAATGTACGGTAGGATTGTGATTTTGCATCACCTCTACAACCCCTCGTTCTCATGCGGGACTTCCGACCTACGGCTCTATGTAGGGTTTCTAGCATCTCTAGGCTTTGCGATAAGTATCCGCGTGGCGGGTGGATTGACGGTCAGGGTTGCGGCGTGGGCGGCGGCCGCGGGACATCTGCAGCAGCAGCCGCCGCCACCACCGCCTCCATCCCCGCCGCCGCCGCCGCCGGCACCTGCGCGGATGTGGGCCGCGGGAGGAATGCGGTCCCAGCCCGCTCCCAGCGCCGCCGCCGCCGCTGCGCCCGGCGCCATTGTACGCGAGCGGTCAGAGCCGCCGCCGCCGCCGCCGCCGCCGCCGCCGCCGCCGCCGCCGCCGCCGCCGCCGCCGCCGCCGCCGCCGCCGCCGCCGCCGTCGCCGCCGCGGCGCAGGGTGAGGGGGTGGGGGAAGGAGGATCCTACTGCGCGGCGCACACCGCCTGGAAATGGACCGAAAGAAACGTGCAGCTGAACGAAACAAACACATAATCCGTTGAATAAAAAGCATTTTTTAAGGTATGGAGTGATGTCTTACCTAATGGAAGTCATAATTGTTAATGGTAAAACACTACCGAATTAAATAGGGCAGACGTCCGTCACGACAACAGCTGTTCGTTCGGGTTGAAGTTTTTAGAATTCCGGATAATATGTGATTGTTTTCACTTTACGATTGCGGCCTAGAATGTAAAGGAAATCCATCAGATGTAACGTAATATCCCAGTCATCATTCATAATTTGATAATTGCCGAGGAAAGCAAAGAATAGTTCTCTGTAATAGTCCATTACATTATTGCATGCATTGCAAAAGCTGATAAAATCTCTTGTAATGAGAGTAATTTGGAATGAAATTGAAGTCCTGGGGTGGATTATACAAGGACATTTTTCACCGTGGAAGTAAACTTTTAAAAGTAAACAAAAATATCGTAATTTAATTAAGACGCGGTATATTATTTTTGTTATCTATGCGAGCGGCACGTGAGCTCTTCAGAAATAGTGGTACACTTTTCACAACATTCTATTAGTCCAAGTTTAATTCATAATTTACTCTTCACGATATTCCCTCCATTTACAACGAAACTGTGTAGATTTGTATTATACAGCCCGCATCTGTGATTCGCCCCACTGCCGGGTCCTACGGAGTCTGAGCGCATTGAAGTCCTGGGTCGAATTGTAGAAGACGTTGCAATCACGAGCAGCAAATTTTGTCCTAGAACCAACCCGTCTAGGCCAAAGTGTCGGCGCCTAGATTTCAGAAGATCTTAAAATTGTTGGACTGTAAATTCCAGTTGAAGTGATGGAATTCATACATTTTGAGTTCCTCTCGAATGTAATAAAGTTTTTGTATTTTATTTCAGTTTGATGTGTTATGAACACGAGTTAGAAGTTTTGAAAACGAGGCAGACTTATAGAAAAACATTTTTTTCAGTAATGTCTCTAAAACCTAAACAAAGTTCAGGAGTAAAACATATTTAGTAGAGAAAATATTTACACACGTAATTTTAAAACTATTCAACACTATTTACAATACTTTTGCTTGGGATTTTTTATTAGTAGAGAAATCGAAAATAATTATGTTCGCAACCGCCAGAAAATATGGGGTAAAATGACGTACTTATTAATACTTTACTGAATCACTCGGCCGTATAATTTGTTTTTCAAACGTTGATTCGGTTTAATCCTACACATCTCTGGTATTACATTTCCGATATCGAAGTTTTGTAATCACCTTTTCTGGAAAATCCAGAAAGTAGAAAGTCGAATATAATCAGCTTATGACCTGCTCCGTGGAGTTCAGTCATGCCATCAACGTTCTCTCCATCGTAGTTTAGAGTTCTTTATTTTTTTTGTTCCTACCTTCCAGGCGACTCAAAGAGGTCTATCCCTGCTTCCGGCCCCTCCGCAAGGAACCCACCGCTCCCGCCACTGGTGATGTCAGAAAGTGGGTGAAGGGAGGGGGATACAAGACTCGCTCGCCACCTGCAGTGGCGTGTGGCCCAAATTGCACGTCGGATTTGTCATTCGGTCTTGTTGTGAAGATCGCTGTCTCACGAATTACATGATAAGTCTGTAATCTTGATCCATGCATAATGGTGGATATTCTTGAGACCTCTTTGAGATTGTAATCATATACCCATTGGTGTGTATAACTTGTACCTGCGCGAGACATTCAAAAAGGCTGTGGATGTATCACGCTAGCTATCGCGAGTAAAATGAGCTCTTGCTTTGTTGCAAATAATATTGATTAGTTTAAGTATAGCATTTAGATTTAGTTTACATTTCTACAAATGAAAATCGAGTGTTTAATTCCTGACTGATTGAATGTATTTCTCTTGCTGATGCTGCATTATGCACAAATTCGTAAAAGTATCGAGTAAATTAATGAAATGTGCATAACTGTATTTTCATTTAATGTATTAATTAACCTCAATATGTCTAATTTTTGCGTGGTTGAATATTATTTATGATATTGTAAGTGCAACAAGATTTCCGCTCTTTTCAAACCAGTCACTAATGTGCCACATGATGTAAACGTGCGTACTAGTGTATTTTTACCTTTCTCTGGAAACTGAAATAAACGTGAAGTTTGTATGTTAAAAAAGATACCACTCGCATTTGTTGAAACAAGCTTTAATGGGAGGTAATCCACACCTTATTGTAATGGAAAGTGACAATAATATGTAAATTATGGACGGTCGAGGAAAACTAAGATCGGACCATATTATTCAATTTACAGTGTCGAAGTAAACATAGTTCATGTTTGGGATTGTTACGAAATGAAAAAAATAAACTTGTAAGAGCTGTATGAATTCGTAGAAAAAGCTGTGGAAGGATGAAGCGTCGGTTTTTATGGACGCGACGTTTTATTAGCGAGACTACATCGAGTTCTCTAGAGAATGGATGCCTGAATGTAGGCCGGAAATATTAACGTGACAATCTAGTTTTAAAACCCCATTAATAGCGAATTCAGGATATTGGAAGTTTGGTGAAACCATGGGAAAAATAATTCAGGAAAATAATCAGTGGTTCTTTAGTAAAAAACATTTCCGCGGAGGCGGAAAAGGTAAAATTTGCCGATTGATTCTGGTTATATTAATCCACCAACAATACATTTACTTGTATTTGAACTTACTGTTCTTACCTAAATTACCTGAAGAGAGAGCAATAGGGCAATAGAGCTTCAGATAAAATGAGTACAGTAGATTCGTAACAGGGTTGAGGAATGTAATGGGAAAAGATACAGTGTTGTATCCCTATTAATGTATGAAGCTGTTTTATAATTTTCTAAATTACTTCAGGAGTTTGTGACTGTTGTGTAAAAACAAGTATCTCCTTTCTGTACGTTTGATGTACGTTGTATTTCCTGAAAAAGGTAACAGAATCATTGTTATAAAATCGAGGTATCATGATGTTAATTATTTAGAAGATTAATTTATAACAAAAAACTGTCCACATACTGCATTCCACATACCCGCATTAGCCGTGTGGAAAGGCATCTGAATGTCGGGACGTGGGAGGCCTCGGAGCTAGATGCTCCCCCCAGATTCCACCCTCGTGGCTTCTCCACCCCCGTGGCTTTGGTGGCGTCTCTTGTGAAAGTCGCCCTCGGGGCACAATATCCTCTAGCCTGCCTTGCCCTCCCCAAGAAGCCTTTATAGTGCGCAGGGCGGTCCCCTTTCGAGAGAGACTTCAGCGCAGCTCAAAAGGATGACTCGGGGGGAGGGAGGGCAATTTTCTGGCACTTGGGGGACGTAACTTCAGCATGAAATTTTGCTCTATATTTCGCTTAATCTTCAAGATGTTACTCTAGTTGTTTGTTTTCCCAAACAAATGTAAGACGTTTCAGCAAATAGAAGTTCATTTGTCTGTAAACTAAACAGGAATAAATACATTCGGCGAAACGCCGAAACGTCTTTTAAGAAGCAGTATTTCGCAGAACGTATCTCAACAGATCCGGAAACCACGGTGCAGTTAATGAGAGGCAATAGTTGCTTATCCTTCATTCTTTAATTAATGTTTTAGCGTGCGAACCAAGTAGAGATTTGGGGCAATATTTAGAAACGAGCAGTGTAATATTTGAAATTCACTTGACAATAAAGGTTTGGTTGCACAATATCCAGAAAAAATTTAATTGCAATAATATCAAGGAAGAAAATTAAGTTTCCACTTGAAAGTATACTTGTTTGATGCTTATGATTGTTCATCAATAAACATTTCACTGGAATAAAACATTTAATCATCATCAGTCGTCAGATTGTCGTACGTATTAAGTGGCAAAATTATCTGGTGTAGGAGGTTAGTTACATACGAAACCATCATAGAGAATTACAAACATCTGTGTAAAAATGAAACATTTCACTGTTACGAAAGTATGGTAATACTTGTTGACGGTACAGAGACAAATGTGAATGAAGGTTGCTTCACGAGTGTTTTTAACGGATTATAATACTATAATGTTTCTGTTGATATTACAAATTGTTGTAGTCTCTAACAGCCTGTCGAAGTACGTAATACTCTTGACACGATAACTGGATGCATTAAATCAGTGCTAAGCAAGAGGGATTACCTGCCATTTGTTAAATTGCGCGAAATAAGCACTCACCTTCAGTTAATATAACATTGCGGACGTACAAACATTTGTCAGAGTGAGAGTATAGAGATGTTTATGTAATAATTTGGAGTAAGAGAATATTGTATCCAATTGAATTCGTTGCACATAATTTGTGAATCTGGACCTATTTATAGTTTAGCCACTTCCTCAGTGAAAGGAAACGCGGCCAGTGGAACATGACTGTAACATCAAAATTAAAATGAAACGATACAAGTAATTTTTACACAGATGTTTATAATTCGTGGTGGTTTCGCATGTAACTAATCTCCTACACCAGATAATTTTGCCACTTAATACGTATGACAACCTGATGAATGATTTCCGATTTGTTTAACTATTAGATATTTTTTCAAAAGGCCAACATCAATAGAATTTATTTTTGCATCTTTCACATTTCTGGCTTTGCAAGCATCGATTTAGACAACATACTATTTTTTTTATTATCATTAAAGATGAAATAGAATGTGTTGAATTAGTCACTTTCATTTTTGCTTCCTCGTATACTCTGAATAGAGGAAGTTAAGTAAGAGCAGGAAAAAAATGGACCCCACATTTGTTTTGGCAAATTTTGTCCCTATTTATCGCAAGTGTTTTTTTGTTTCCTCTGTATGCAGACGATTACCTTCCTATACGTAGTGTAGTCAGCATAAGCGTTTTGGGTGTCCTTGATAACGTCATTTTTCTGAAAATGGCTGACTGTCCATATGTCGTACCTTACTTGAAGCACCTAGGACATATTCGAAATTGTTCGTAAAAAAACTCTAAATATTAATTTATTTTTTGTTCGAAAAGAGCTAAGTACACTTATAAACCTGCCTAATAATATGCCATTAGGTTGCTTTTCATTAAAAGTTCTGAAATTTCCAAAATAACTATAGTTAAACTTTTTTGAGGGTTCGAGAGTGAAATGATACTCAACAAGCGCTAGTGATGAAACACTTAATACCATTGATCGCGGACTCTGTGTGCTCTCCTTCAAATGCCAGCCCGAGCAAATATACTCGTATTTGGAAACACGTTCGCCAGTTAATCTATACCGGGAGAGATGGCTCAGTGCATCAACCTGATGTCACTACAGTCCCTCTGACAGGGAGGTCCTAGGTTCGAGTCCCGACGGCGGCAGGATTTTCGACACTAGCTTGTCAGCTAGGTCGAATTCAGTCGCTGTCTGGAGAAGAATTCTAGCGGCCGGCTGCTCTGATCAGTAGTTTTCCGTGGTTTCTCCGATCAACACCAGGCGAATGCCGGAGCACTGCCCTAACAAACGGGCCACCGACCGCGCGCGATCTTTCCTTCCTCTTCCTTGTCCTATCCTCTCCTCTTACACACACACTTACACTAACATGCACTACACTACCACACATGTCGGGAGACCGTTCGGGAGCTTACAACTTGTCCCGGCTGGGGCGGTGCCCCGCTGGTGGGAGATACCTGGTTGAGGGGAAAACTCCCGCTAGTTGACGGTAGGTCGGCGCCAGATCTCGCCATCCAGTGGGGAAAAGATCATCGCCACCTCCTGAGAAAAACACGCACTACACTTACGGGACTAATGACCAAATTAGTTGACGCGCCCGGAAACACGAATCAATCAATCAATCAATCAAGCCAGTTAATCTATAGTATTATTAATTTACGGAATATACAATAATACGAGGACGTGTGCTCTGCTACGTGCCATTTATTTTATCTTAAACGCAAACCCGGAATACAAATCGGAAGCATCGGAAGGGGCCACTTAACGCATCAGCGTGTAAACAGCAGTCAGTCCGTTGATTGAGAAGGTGAAACTACGTGATCCCTATATTTTATCCGAAAGCACTCGATTCGAGAGCACCGAACGAAATAGCTGAACAAAAAACAGCTTTCGGAACGGTTTCCACGCGCCACGCCTACCAAATCCTAGGTGGCAGCTTCTTCCTTCAGAAGAAAAAGAACTATTAGGAAGGAAAGAGAAGGGCGACGCAATAAAAAAAAATCGAAAAAAGTTTATCATTGAATAACTCGATTGATTGGTAATTCTGGGCGCGTTAAAGCTAAGGTCATTAGTCCCATAAGTGTGCACTGCATTTTCCTCGGGAGGTGACTGTGATCCGTAGGTGGGTGGTGGGATCCGGCGTCGACCAGCCTGTCGACTATCCGGATATTCCTCAACCGAGTATCTCCCACAAGCTGGGGCACCACCCCAGCCAGGACAAACTCTAAGCTCCTGACCGGTCTACCGGGATGTGTAGTAGTGTAGTGCATGTTAGTGTAAGTGTGTAAAGGGTGAGGATTAGGACAAGGAAGAGAAGGAAATATCGCGCGCGGTCCGTAGCCCTTTTGATAGGGTACTACTGCAGCATTGAATGAACTTGACATAGAACACGGAGTTCTAGATATTTTTGCTGTTTCTTTTAAACAAGTAAGTAAAATAAGTGATGCTGACAAACTATAATTTCCTAATTTATTTTTAAATATGTAATCTGTCAAAGAGAAATGTGGTTGCTGGCTTCCGCTAGAAAAAATCAGATAACGTGCGATTGTGGGAGATTATTTTGGAATTTGCATTATTAATTGAGAGCTGTATTTTCCTAGTTTGGCCAATCTGCATATTCAGGGAGTGTTGCAAAGTGGCAAGAAAAAACGACGTTCTCAGTAACTGAAGCACCAAGCACCAAGTTTTCGCAGTGAAGTTATGGATAGTTTCTATTCATCGAAGGCGTTGCAGAATACGAGATTCATTGCTGTATGAAGATGAACGAGGAGAATTGCATGTCACTCGCACGTGTGCATTGAGTGGATAAAGCGGTTTAGCGGAGGACGACCTACCCTGGCCAGATCCACATAGTCACCTACGTAGAAAATATTGCAGCAGGTTCTCATTTGGAGAGATCGAAGTGTACACAGATCAAAGTGGTTCAAAACCTCAGAAGTAGTCGCTTATGTGCATACCTAATAATCCTCTCTGGTTGTAGTACACTAAAGTGACTGCCGAATTGTTTTATGAGTGAGCAGAAACAACGCCAAATTGGTCTGAGTTACCAAAAACTGATGCCCACAAACAAGAGGGGGGATGCTTTTTTGGAGCCTATAGGGACAGTGGTTAAATAGTAGTGTAAACAAAACGAACCATAGAGTAAGCGACAAAGCATACAGTGACTGCACAACGTATTACGCCGATCTCAGTAGTTAATAAATATACCTTTGGTATACATAGTGATATATCTGCTGATTTTCACTTACAGGCTCCTTTATTCTGCCACTTCGTAAGGAAGGGAGAAACTGTCGCGTCTGCTCGATTTTCCGCAATTCCTCGAACAGCTTTGCATAAAAAACAGTGACTCGGACTTTGAGAGGTGTAATTTTGTTACAAGACGTTGAGCAACCATACACTTCTCTGCTATTGAACACCATCGATAGATACTTACTCTGGGAGCTGCTCGAACATCCTCCGTACAGCTCGGACTTTTCATCTTGCGACTTTCAAACATCCAGACATCGACAATCTCAGAAGAGACCGGGTAAGGTGTCGGTTTGCGTCAGGCGGTGCCATCATTGCGGCAACGCAGCAGTGGTGCCACCAGTAGCAAAATACTTTCATAAACAAGGAATAGAAATACTTTCATGAACAATGTGTGTTAGATGCTTGAACGTTGACGGAGATTATTTTCAGAAAGAAAATTTCTCTTCGTAGAGAAAACATTGTTTTCATTTGACTGACCCTTATAATTCAAAGACATTTGTAGTTTTAAAGGGATGTAGTAACAAGCAATGTATATAAGTAATTTATATTCTCTTTCGGACATGATAATATCCAACTGCATTGAAAACTGGGAATGACTTATATGTTTTAAATCTGCCAGTATTGGGAATTGCCATTAGAAAAAAATGCGTTTTATCCAGTTCTGTCGTTTGACGCATATCGCACGTCTGTCGCTTGACTGCCGAAGGTAAAACCCATTTATTTAACATTGTGTTCTTCAGGCTAGAGAATATTAGGGTATACTTTACGTTCTTGGTGGCGTATCCTCCTACAGATACATCGTAGAAAAACATAGAGCACAAAAATTGTGTTTGTAACACTGGAGTTAATTTTCAACAAAATGTAAATTGATTACAAATGAAAGAATTATATTATATATAAAATAGTATGATACTATATATATGTATATTATATATATGTATATTTTATATATATGTGTATATTGTATATATGTATATTATATATATGTATATTTTATATATATATATATATATATGTGTATATTGTATATATGTATATTATATATATGTATATTATATATATTAATGATTAATCATTTTTGGGTGAGTTTCCAGATGTTAGACTATTAATAACCAATCAATTATGTTTACGTGCAAATTATAGTTCATAAATTTCATATTCTAAAAGGGTAAAAAATCTTTTAAAAATTTGATAATCTGAACATATCAATCTGGAAATGTCAATTTTGTGTTAGAAATGAACAAAATGTGAGTGTTTCCAGTATCATTACTAATGTCCCGTTTAACTGTATGTGACACGAGAAGGTGAAAACTGCTTTTAATTCCCAAACGAAAACAATTACCCCGAACGACCCGAAATAAGCGGTTGCAGAGAAATCGCATCGCTGGGATTGAAGTGCGCACCGCCCTGAAATACCCGTTTCGTTCCAACCTCTCTCCCATCACGGAAAGAAGACAGGATAAGAAGCAACCTTCAATGAAATTGAAAACAAATGCTATTCAGAAAACACTTTGGTTGTTTTTTTTTTTTGAAATTTGAATTACTGAGCATTGTGTGTAAAGGAAAGAACAGAATTCAGTAAAGTTTCAGTTATGCAAGGATAAGCCGAGAAATTTGAGATTGCGGCAGTTGAGGTGTGAAGGTTTTCATTGTAAAATAATGACTGCACTGATCTCTGTAAGGTAATTTCCGATATTGAGATGCTTCTGCGATCATTCTTGTATGTTATTTATATTAACATTTATTATATGTTAATATATTATTCTTGTGTGTGTTCTATTTTAACACATTTAACTCCTTGTAGTTTAATTTCTCTTCTTGCCTTTAACATAAGTTCTTATTGTGATAAAACCATCAGTGCGTTTATGATGTACTATTCTTCAAAATTTAGTTGACATTCGCATTTAAGATTCCAGAAACTAACGGGAGATTAGTAAACAGCGAAAACTCCTATTTCACACCACATACCTAATGACTATTTCGTCTGTTGACCTCAAGGAGGTGAAACCTGTGTTTTTAACTCGCTAATGACTACTCGGAATGGGCGAAAAGAAACGACCGAAGAAAATCACCACCGGTTTGCCGGCGATTCCGATGCGCCACGCCCTCAGAAATCTGAGCTGCCTGGCTTAGCTTTTCTTCCTCTTCATGGAAGGAAGGAAGGCTTTATGCGAGAACTGGCGTTTGCGGAATCGACAGAAAATATGGAAAACAACAACAAAGAAACGAAACATTAAAAGATTCCTTTTATGGGATTTGGACCAAATTAGAAGGTTGTTTGTATTCATTTAATGTTAACACATTGTATTATATCTTGCTATTTAAATGTGGTGAAAATAAGAATTCGTTTCAATTTTTTGTTTAGTAAATTAAATATACTCGTTAATTTTACGAAAAATCGTTGATTATCATTGTGTTAATTGTAGGCGTGCAATTAAAATTCCACAATTATTAATGAGAACTCGGGAAAATAGTAAAAATCTTGTAATGAAGTCACAATGGATACAAAAAAATACCCATCAGAGAGTACACAACATCTGAAACTGGCTTAGGTGGCTCAGGACGTCAACTAACGTTAGTGCTGGGCCTCTGGCCGAGATATCCTAGGATTCGCAACGGATGGTGGCAGTATTTTCGACACTATCTACATAGCTAGATCGAATTCAACTGCTGGCTGGAATTCTTGCAACCTGCTGACCACGATAGTTTTCCGTGGTTTGTTAGATCAACATCAGGTGAAGACCTAACTATCAGGCTTCGGACCGCGCGATTTTTCCTTCCTCTTCCTTGTCCTACCCTCCACCTTATACACACACTTACATGCTACTACACTACTGCACCTGCCAGGAGACCAGTCGGGAGCTTAGAGCTTGTCCCGGCAGTGGTGGTGCCCGCTGATGGAAGGTACTTGGTTGGGGAAAACGGCGCCAGCAGAGGTGTACGACGGCGCCGGATCTCACCAGCCAGCGGGGGAAGAACACAGCCATAAATTCCCGTGATAAAAACATGCACGTGGGTGTGGTTCTAATGAGCACAGCAGTTGACGCTCTCGGTAACACTAAATAATCAATGGACATATTGAAGAACAAATACTTAATTACTACTAATACTTTTAAAAATATTTCTTTTTAAAGTACAAATACTTAAATTGAATGTTATCCCACGTATACTTGGCAAACATGGAATGTCAATGTTTTTCTTGCACATGAAACAACTTCTTAAGCATGGATAAGTACGACCACAAGCACATTGGTTTGATACCAGCTGACTAATAGCACAACACAAAATATTTAACACGAATAAATTACGTGTATCAAATAAAACATATTTGGTTGAAGCATATTAGAAGTATAAACGTCAAATGTTTTTACCTTTTCTGAAAAGTACTGCAAGCAAAACCTCTTCATTTTCAGAAGTGGCTTGCTTCTCTATTTTCGAAGTTTGATACGTATTGTATTATCTCTCAAATGTGTCCTCACTTTGGTTAGTAAGTAATGCATTGTATTTTCTGTATATTTCATTTTAATACCGTTTTGTTACCCTCTATGTCACTACGGTGATAGGATATATGCCTCATATGGAAAAGATGTGCTTGTATTTCTCAAAATTAAAATTATTTTTGAATGGAAACGAAAAAAGATTGAATGTATCACGTGGTGAAAAGGGTACTTTGAACTTTTTATAAGAAAAATCGCTTCTATCGTAGTTCATTTTCTTAAACAGAGTTTTTGGTGGGAGATACCTGGTTGAGGGTAAACCCAGCTAGTTGACGGTAGGTCGGCACCGGATCTCGCCATCCAGCGGGGAAAGATCACCGCTGCCTCCCGATGAAAAAACACGCGCTACACTTACAGGACTAATGACTTCAATAATAGACGCGTCTGGAATTACGAACAATCAAGCAATCTATCTTGAACAGAGCTTTGTTTATCTATTAGTTTTGTTAATTACTATAATCGAATCCAGAGCATGATAACATGCCATTCCAGAAACTCGCATTTAACACCGCTATTCTACGTTTGAGAACCGTAAAGTTCGGGCGGAGGTGTTTCATATACCAGCCAGCCACGTCCGTATCACACACCGTATCAAATGACTAATCCGTCTGTTGACCCCGAGGAGGTGAAACCTGTATTTTTAACTCGCAAATGACTACCCCGAGAGTGGACAGGAGAAAAACGCCACCGCTTTGCCGGTGATTCCGATGCGCCACGCCTTCTGAAAGCCGAGCTGCTGCTGCTGCTGCTGCGGGTGCGTGCTTCTTCCGCAGTCTCTCTCTCATCTGGGCGGGCACGGATTTGTCACTAGGCGCAGTCGTTAGAAAGCGAGTGTGAGCGAGCGCTCTTCCTTGATGAATGTCGGGGGGCTCCCTGTGTTTTTGCTCGCGCCGCTTCAGTTCTTCTCTTTCTCCGCGCCCTCGGGACGGTCTCTCGCCACGGCGAATGGAATGTTTCGTATGCTCCCCCGCTTCCCCCGCCCACCGCCGCGGTGCGTCGAGAAAATGCGTTAGAAAGTGATGTTCTGGTGAGATTACCAAGTCGTTATGGAAATGTTGAACTGTTCGATGAATGGGATTGGTAAATAAAATGATAAATAGTTTAAAATGATAAAAATTAAAAATTATAAAAAGTAAAAAGAATGCGTTAAATAAATATTATTAAATACGTAAATAAAAAATCGTTACTTTGTTTTGTACACTGATGTTTTATTTGATTGTGACTTCCGAAAGCATGAAATGTGATAATCATTACTAGGAACAAATTAGTAATTGACTGTCACCAAATATCTTTGTTGAATGAAACCTATATATCATAGCACAATAATACACATAGCTTTACCTTTGTGAATGTAATAAATAAAATAATGTTTTAAGATGTCTGTTTTATTACCGACATAATTATTCAACATCATAATGATATAATTGACTTAATTAATGTTTTTCTTGAAAAAGTGAAAAAGCCCGCATATTTTGAGATCTTCCACCTGGCGCGTGTTCAAAAATAACTCGAGTGTTTTAATTATTATAGTAATTACTAAAAGTGGAAATTGTTGGTTCGAGAAGAGATGATTGAACGGTTGAGGTGACGCTCTCGGTAGGTTGTTTTGGATTTTTTCCTCCTTCCACGTGCTCCGACACGGTTGAACTGTTTACATTCGTGCGTTGCATGTTGAAAAAGTATTGTGAAAGTGGTGAGGTGGGAAATAGGCTCTCAAGATGAATCCATATAATTTGCAAATGCCCAACTAGTAAATCACATGACTCATTCCCTGTATTTGAATCTTCAAGAAAACGGATTTCAAGTCAATGAATTGCATTAATAATTAGGAGCAATGCAAAAAGTAACCAAAACAGCGCGAAAATATTTTTCTATAACACACAAGACAATTGTAATATTTAAAATCCTATTGTTGATTTTTTAACATTAATTTCAAAATTCGCGAAAACTACCATTTTCTACTAAAATCCTTTCAAAGTTTATTTAACACTGTCATTTAAAAACTGTTATATTTTTAAAACTATTAGTATCCGCCGCTTCTTTGAAGAGATAACAAGCGCGTTGTATTCCAATAATTCAATAAAGAATTCGCATTGATATTCTCAAATAATGTTTCTACATACGACTTGTTTTAGAAAGAGTGTAAGAGAGTATAAGAATGACTCTAGTGAACTTCTCCAATGTATGCCCAACTAATATATTAATCGATTATAGCGGACGTCCAGATAGGAAACGTCGAAACTTCGAAAAATAAATAAATAAAAAGTAACCCAGAAATAAAAAAAACACACATTTTATACAATTAGACTGCTTTTTTATTTTTGTATGAATTTTACTGAACAGATATATTTTTTTATTTTGTAATATAATAAACAATTTAAATGTTTCTCGAGTGTTGGTTTCTGCAATTCAAATTTTTGCATAGAAAATATTTCTTCAAACCAAGTTTTGAGTGTTTATTGCGGCTCATCCATTCCGAATATCCAAGGAGTTTATTAGACAGAGTATGCTTAAAATTGTTTTAAGAGCTTCTTTTGGAAGTTTCGACGTTTCCTTCCTGGACACTATAAGCAATTATTAGGTTTGACCAGTAACACATTGATGAGAGTAGGTCCGTGTCAACTGGCAAAAACTTGATTTCGTGTGGATTACACACGCTGTTACGTTACGCGCCGTAATTACCAAGCAGTTAAATGGCTTCCTCTTACACCTTTCGATTACTTTTGTCCACAAAAAAGATACAAGAACACACGTACACGTATGTATCCGGAACTTGCTTCATTACGAGAAAATAGATTGCAGTGGAGCAAGTTTTTAAGACTTGAAATATTTTCCTGTTGTCAGAACTGTAGCATAAGCGCTGGTTATTTTAATTATACTCGTAGTTATGTAATTACCGGTAAATTCACTTCTGAATATTACCGAAGATTAGTTGTACTAGAAGATGTATATTTAGATGGCAGGCAGAGCAGTACTTTGCAACGAAGATAAAATTAGTTATTTATTTTTAAATCATAGATTCCTTTCAATTCAATTATGGTTTCATTGTTTCATTATATAGTTTACCAAATTTATAAACTAAAAATAAAAATACGTTTACTGCTGATATTACTTCTACACGATATTTTGGCTCTAAAAATTGTATTTAGTTAACTCTATTTTCATGAATTATCTAACATGAATGATTTGTGTAACCCTATGTGCTCCCCATTTATTAACTACTCATTTGTCATGCAGGGCTGACGAAAGAGATGGATTATATGACACACGTGCCATTGTGCAAACATTGCGACCTCCGACTCCTGACGTCATAAGTACTTCAGGCAGAGGCAGGTGACGGACACATCTCTATCTGTTGCTGACATGAACCATTGCGTCAAATTTTGATGTGACTGTGTTAAAATGGCTTATTACGTGGTAGGAATTTGAATGTGTCTGGAAATTCATATCCATGTCGACTTATTTTTATACATATTTATTAATTTCTTCATGTACAAACATTTGTGTGCAGTACATGATCGGTTTCTAATTCTTTACCTATTTGTTTTCTAATTGCAAACACAAAATATTTAACATGAATAAATTGTAGTGGAGCAAGTTTTTAAGACTTGAAATATTTTCCTGTTTTCAGAACTGTAGCGTAAGTGTTGGTTAACTTATTCTGATGCAGTAATATTTCACAAATTAAATATCAATTAATTACTGGTTACGAAGTATATTTTCTGAAACTCGCAGAAAAAAGGAACATTTATGGATTGTAATTAGGAAATATATAGGAAAGAAGGTACGATTTATATTTTTTAACCAATTGATACATTTTACTTCACCCGAAGATGATGATGAAAGATAATTGTTTATCCTAATAGGCAGAAAAGCCTGTACGACTCTTAATTCCTTAAAGAGATGCTCTCATTTGTATTGGGTGCCAACTATTTTTGCATTAACACTGAGGTGACAAAAGCAATAGGGATATCAATATGGAAATATATAGATGGCGGTAGTATCTCGCATAAAAGGTATAAAATGACAGTTCGTTGGTAGAGCTTTCACGTGTACTCAAGTGATTCATGTGAAAAGGTTTCTGACGTGATTATGGCCGCACGACAGGAATGAACAGAGTTTGAACGCTGAGTGGTAGTTGGAGCTAGACACATGGGACATTCCATTTCAGAAATTGTAAGGGAATTCATTATTACGAGGTTCGCAGAGTGAAGGATGTGCCGCGATTACTTAATTTCAGGCATAACCTCTTACGACGGACAACGCTGTGGCCAACAGTCTTCACTTAAAGACCGAGAGCAGCGGCGATTGCGTAGAATGTAGTGCTAACAGACGAACAACACTGTGTGAAATAACCGCAGATATCAATATGGAGCGTACAACGAACGTATCCGTTAGGACAGTGCGGTGAACTTTTGCTTTAATGAGTTATGGCATCAGAAGTCTGACTCGAGGGCCTTTTCTAACAGCACGACATCGCCTGCAGCGCTTCACCGAAGCTCGTGACGTATCGATTGGACCCTAGACGAATGGAAAACACTGGCTGGGTCAGATGAGTGCCGATTTCAGTTGGTGAGAGCTGATGGTATGGCATGTGTGAGGTGCAGATCTCACGAAGCCATGGAACCAAATTGTCAACAAGCTGGTGGTGGCTCCAGCTAATGGTGTGGGCTGTTTTTACATGGAATGGACTGAACCCATCATTGACTGGACATGGTTAAGTTCAGATATTTGGAGATAAGCAGCCATTCATGGATCTCGTGTTTCCAAACGACGATTGAATTTTTATGGATGCCAATGCGCCAGGCCACCGGGCAACACTTGTTCGCGATTGGTTTGAAGAACATTCCGGACAATTCTAACGAATGATTTTGGCCACCCAGATCACCCGTCGTGAATCCCTACAGGGGATTGCCAATGACTTGAATCCATGCCACGTCGAGTTGCTACACTTCGCCAGAAAAAAGGAGGTCCCACACGATATTAGGGGGATATCTGTTGACTTTTGTCACCTCAGTGTTTTTTCTTTAACAACACTGAAAAGTACTCGTTTGTCAGAATAAGAAGTACTTGTTTGTTAGAATTTTTTACTTCTTAGTCTATTTGAATCCTATTACCGCTATTAAAATTTTCCTGTGATTTTCTGAAAAATCTCTCTCTCTGAAATCTGCTCTTGGACATTGTCACGACCGTTTCGTATCTTCCCGATACACGCCAGTCTTAGGTCCCGAGCTTCAAATTCCGTTTTGACTGGTCAACTTGTACAATCCCTCCCCGATTTCGGATTCTTAGAGATCCAGCTTCGCCCCCCGATCGCATCATGCCCTCCAGACACGGCTGCCGCGTGGGCGACTCCACCGCCCCCGCCGCGGGCGCAGTCACGGCCAACCTGAACCAGCGACCGCGCCGCCGCTTTCTGCTTTCCCGAAGAGGAGCGCTTCGGAGGAGGCCTTGGAGGAGATGGGGCCTTGGCCCAGGCAGCGCTCGCCACGGCCGAGGCTGCGGATACAGTTACCGCCACGGCTCTGGCAGCGAACATTTGCGATGATCGGATAGCGTGTGCTCGAGCTGATTTATTCATATGTGGTGTTTTCTTAAACATCCACACGAAAAGGTAGAATTTTTATTTGAGGGCGTGGGGAAGTGTTCATCTATATTATAGAACGAAGTCATATTACAGAATCAGATTTCCCCCTCCGTAAGAGATCGATTAATAAGTTAGAAGTATTATCCTTAATCTGAGTCCTCAGGAATGGTAGGAATGATGGATTGATTTTTGAAGATTCCAAGCGTCGTTCTTGTGACTGTTCCACCAACATTCTTGACAGAAAGTAAGGAATAAATTTAGAGCCTGGGCATTACTTCAATACCTAAATTTTTATCGATGAAGTGTCAACTGTAAACTGAAAAAATGGTCTCTTTTTTCTAACGAGATGTACTCCTCAGGTTTTTGAAAGACCTCTACAATAGGCAATCTGCATGGTAAGCTGGCAAATTGACAAGCTGAAAAATCACACAAAAGTAAATTTATTTGAAATCTCTCTAGTTGAAATTTACATTATGATATGTTTTATACACTATTGCATTTGTGGACTCAAATAATCTTAGTGAGGATCCTAGGAAATTCAAAGATTGAGAACTGAGCTTACAATTAT
The DNA here is from genome assembly GCA_031308135.1 of Acheta domesticus. Taxonomy (NCBI): domain Eukaryota; kingdom Metazoa; phylum Arthropoda; class Insecta; order Orthoptera; family Gryllidae; genus Acheta; species Acheta domesticus. The sequence goes on along the minus strand of JAHLJT010008756.1, from coordinate 82,042,416 downwards.
AGATCTTCAGAAATGCTCATACACTTCTTTCTCAAGAACGGCTCCAAATGCTTCTATGAAAGTTTGCATATAGGACCATAAACCTTTCTATAATAATCTTGAAGTATATTTCACTTCAACTATTAGGAGACCTGAAAAATGAGAACATGCAAAAACATTATTTTAGGCGTCCTATAGGAAGCCGTTGGGTAGGGAAATACTGAGAAGGTAGCCTAGACTACAGAGATTTGGAAACCAACTGTTGCGAGAAATTCTGTGCCACTGTATTGTAGCTAGCTTTAATATTTCTTACTATGTCAATGATCGTGTTACTTCGATTTTCATATAATTCAAGTATTTATTTGACATGGCCCTCAGCGCTTAAATCTTCTTCTCCCCCTCCTTGTTCACTTAAAAAACAGTCTATTTTTCCGTATGTTCGTTTAAAAAAGATATTTTTTCGGTGGATGTTGCATGTTTAGGTTATTTTTGGAGAAAACCATGCGTTACGCGTGTACCTTTCATATCATATTTCTTATGAAGCATGTTAAAAATGTTCATTAAAATATAAAATTAAATATATTTGATTAGAACTTTTACATCAATTATGCCAGCTTTAAATCTATACTAATATATAAAGACAGAACTGCACTGACTTACAGCGCGATAATCTCTGAATCTACTGAACCAATACTGATGAAACTTTTATACTAGCTTCCTTTAAAGGTCTGGAGTAACATAGGCTATGGTTTACAACCATAAACCTTAACATATTTACAAAATAATTACTTTTCTGGACATTTTTCGGCTAGCATTACATCGTAGATTCAAGATGCATCAATGTTAATAGTTTAGCTTTGCGCACCTGAGGCGCAGTCTTCGTGAAAACTGAGGATGTCTGAGATCTACTGCTCATTTCATCAACAGCCAGAATTATTACGAAATTCACTGGGGTTTGAATACGGCTATTTCACATGTCCGTGAATGTTAGTTCAGAACATTTGTGTATCTTTTGAACGACAACCGTAACAACAGTGGTAAGGAATGTCAATGTACACGTACATGTATTAAGTAATAATATACAGTATAATGTTGAGTTAAGTTGAGAGAGTAAAAAGTACAATAATATACAATGTAGTTGAGTTAGGTTGAGTAAAAAGTATAGAATGTATAGTAATGTACAATGTACATGACATAGATATCGTATATTTTCAAAACAACCTCTTATTTACAGAAATTTGTGAATTCTAAATTGTTGAAAACAATGGTGAAACGGAAGACGCATTTGTCAAAACATACTTCCAGTGCGAAAAGATGGGCAGAATATAAAAGTTCAGAATCGGCTACACAAAGGCAAGAGCGACTTACTGAAGACAACAACACTACAAGGAGAGAAGTCAATTTCAATAATTCCCTAGGAAGCAGCTCAGCTTTTCATTATGACCCCCAATTTGATTATTTGCGTAGTTCTCATATTCAGATTGGTCATACGGAAAATGTTTGTATGTTTTGTGGAGCAAACAAATGGGCATTCGAACATAATAGCATGTTTGTTCTAATGGGAAAGTTAAGTTAAGGTCTTTAGTGGAGCCTCCTGACATTTTGAAAAGCCTGCTACTTGGTGAACATCCTTAATCAAAGCATTTCCTACACCATTTGAGACAATACAACTGTCTTTTTCAGATGACATCTTTTGGTTGTACAGAACATAAAGAAGAATTTTACATGCCTACATTCAAAATTCAGAGCCAAATTTATCATCGCATTGGTAGTTTACTTCCAACAACGAACCCTGGATTTCTGCAGGTCTGTTTCCTTTCTGAAGCAGACCAAATGTCTTTGCGTCAAAATATTGTACCTAATTTAAATCCAGAAATTATACAAATGATGCAGAGTATGTTGCACACACACAATCAGTATATTAAAAGTTTCAAGGCTGCCATAGAACAAGCACCTCCAAATATTCTGGATTACAAAATCCTTGTCCGAGCCGACATTATCCCTGTCAATTATCACAGAGGCTGTTTCAACCAACCAACAACAAATGAAGTGGCTATATAACTGGTGGATGAAGATAAAGGGCACCGAGAATATTGTATTGCACAGTAGAAATGGAAGGTTACAGTGTGTTTCAGAGTTACATCGTGCTTACGACCCTCTTCAGTATCCTCTCATATTTGTTAATGGAGAAGATGGGTATTCTATTAATATTCCACAAGTAATATCAGGAAGAGGAAACCAAAACCTTTCAAAGAAAATACAAATATCTTGCATGCAATACTATTCTTATAGATTTATGGTGAGGGAAGGTGCAGTGAATTTTCTGCTAATGTTCCAGCAATTATTGAATCAGTTTGTTGTTGGCATGGCTGCTAAAATGATTACAGAAAGACTTAACTATATCAAACAAAATCAAAAAACATTAAGAGCAGAGACTACATTCATCTTCGAGATGCAATTAACAATGACGCTAACATACATCCACAAATATTGGACAGCAGGTCATTTTACCATCTACTTTCACTGCTTCACCAAGGTACTTCCATGAGAAAACCCAGGATGCTATGACATACGTGAGACACCGTGGTTGCCCTGATCTTTTTATTACTATGACATGCAACCCCGAATGGGCAGAAATTAGACATGAATTGTATGTGGGACAGAATCCTCATGACAGACATGATATTATTTCACGTGTATTTCATCTGAGATACCAAAATTTGATGAATTTGATCACCAAAAACCACATTTTTGGCGCAACTGTGTGCCATATGTCAATAATAGAATGATAAAAAAAAAGGATTGCCCCATGCTCATATTCTGATTTGGCTTCAAAGAAAAATACAACCAGATGAAATTGACTTCATTATTAGTGCTGAGATACCCAATAAAGAAGAAGATCCTCTTCTTCACGAAATTGTTTCCAAACATGATTCATGGACCATGTGAAGAATACAATTCACGATCGCCATGTATGGTCAATGGTAAATGCAATAAGAGATTCCCACGCTCTTTCACTGTTCATACTCAGTCAGACAATGATGGATATCCACTTAAAGGAGACGTTCGCCTGAAGATGGTGGTCACATTGCAGTTTTGGGTAGACATTCTGATACACAAGTGGATAATCGCTGGGTTGTTCCTCATTCACCAGTCCTAAGCAGATGCTTTTCAGCTCATATTAATGTAGAATACTGTCACTCTGTGAAAGCAATCAAATACATTACTAAGTATGTTAACAAAAGTAATGATCGAGCAACTTTTACTGTCCAAAATGATTGCAATGAAATTGAAAAGTACATAATGGTCGCTACTTGAGCACATCGGAAGCCTTCTGGCGAATATTTGAACTGTCAATTCATGAAAGATACCCAGCTGTAATTCATCTGGCGGTGCACTTAAAAAATGGTCAAAGGGTGTATTTCAATCAGCATAATATTTTTGCAAATTTTAGAACATCCTCCTCTGACAACATTAACTGGCTTTTTTAAAACTGTGCCAAGATGATGATTTTGCAAAAACTTTGCTTTATTGTGAAGTGCTGCATTTTATGTCTGGAGAACAAAAATTGGCAGAGAAGGAAACGTGGTCAAATGGTTGCAGGGCATTTGGGCGTAAGGAAAGATGCTGCTCTTGGAAGAGTTTACACTGTGCATCAAAACTTCACAGAATGCTATTACCTTCGTCTGCTTCTACATCACATTCGTGGTCCAACTTCTTTTGCTATGCTAAAAACAGTGAACAGTATCGTACAGCCTTCTTACCAGTCAGCGTGTAAGAAACTGCGCCTCATAGAAAATGATGAGCATTGGAAACACACGCTGAGTGATGCTTCACTTACACAGTCACCATCACATATTCGTTAACTATTCGCTGATACTGTTGGTATTCTGTCAGCCATCTGTGTGAATTCAAGGAAGTCATGTGTGAGGATATTTTTTCTTCAAAAGCGTTTGCAATGAAGACAACCAAGATTTACCATTCTCAGTGGATGTATTCAATGCAGGATTAACTATTTTAGAAGACATTATTGCATCTGTCAGTGATAAGCGACTTCGTGATTTTGGTATTCTTGAGCCAAGTAGACAAATTTCTGACTATACACGATATACATATAGTATGTGTGATGTGCATCGGTACCTAAAAGAAAATTTGCCAAAATTAGTTCCTGATCAAAGAACCGTCTTCAGCGCAGTTATTGACAGTGTTCAAATGACAATGGTACCCTGTTCTTCATTGATGCCCTTGGAGGCACCGGCAAAACGTTTGTAATCAATTTACTTATTGATAAATGTAGATCAGAGAGAAAACGTTCATTGCTGTCGCGTCTTCTGGAT
>JAHLJT010008756.1:81964719-82033778 GCA_031308135.1 Acheta domesticus | reverse complement strand
CTCGATTTTCCGCAATTCCTCGAACAGCTTTGCATAAAAAACAGTGACTCGGACTTTGAGAGGTGTAATTTTGTTACAAGACGTTGAGCCACCATACACTTCTCTGCTATTGAACACATCGATAGATACTTACTCTGGGAGCTGCTCGAACATCCTCCGTACAGCTCGGACTTTTCATCTTGCGACTTCAAACATCCAGACATCGACAATCTCAGAAGAGACCGGTAAGGTGTCGGTTTGCGTCAGGCGGTGCCATCATTGCGGCAACGCAGCAGTGGTGCCACCAGTAGCAAAATACTTTCATAAACAAGAGAATAGAAATACTTTCATGAACAATGTGTGTTAGATGCTTGAACGTTGACGGAGATTATTTTCAGAAAGAAAATTTCTCTTCGTAGAGAAAACATTGTTTTCATTTGACTGACCCTTATAATTCAAAGACATTTGTAGTTTTAAAGGGATGTAGTAACAAGCAATGTATATAAGTAATTTATATTCTCTTTCGGACATGATAATATCCAACTGCATTGAAAACTGGGAATGACTTTATATGTTTTAATCTGCCAGTATTGGGAATTGCCATTAGAAAAAAAATGCGTTTATCCAGTTCTGTCGTTTGACGCATATCGCACGTCTGTCGCTTGACTGCCGAAGGTAAAACCCATTTATTTAACATTGTGTTCTTCAGGCTAGAGAATATTAGGGTATACTTTACGTTCTTGGTGGCGTATCCTCCTACAGATACATCGTAGAAAAACATAGAGCACAAAAATTGTGTTTGTAACACTGGAGTTAATTTTCAACAAAATGTAAATTGATTACAAATGAAAGGAATTATATTATATATAAAATAGTATGATACTATATATATGTATATTATATATATGTATATTTTATATATATGTGTATATTGTATATATGTATATTATATATATGTATATTTTATATATATATATATATATGTGTATATTGTATATATGTATATTATATCTATGTATATTATATATATTTAATGATTAATCATTTTTGGGTGAGTTTCCAGATGTAGACTATTAATAACCACTCCAATTACGTTTACGTGCAAATTATAGTTCATACATTTCATATTCTAAAGGGTAAAAAATCTTTTAAAAATTTGATAATCTGAACATATCAATCTGGAATGTCAATTTTGTGTTAGAATGAACAAAATGTGAGTGTTTCAGTATCATTACCTAATGTCCCGTTTAACTGTATTGACACGAGAGGTGAAAACTTGCTTTTAATTCCCAAACGAAACAATTACCCCGAACGACCCGAAATAGCGGTTGCAGAGAAATCGCATCGCTGGGATTGAAGTGCGCACCGCCCTGAAATACCCGTTTCGTTCCAACCTCTCTCCCATCACGGAAAGAAGACAGGATAAGAAGCAACCTTCAATGAAATTGAAAACAAATGCTATTCAGAAAACACTTTGGTTGTTTTTTTTTTGAAATTTGAATTACTGAGCATTGTGTGTAAAGGAAAGAACAGAATTCAGTAAAGTTTCAGTTATGCAAGGATAAGCCGAGAAATTTGAGATTGCGGCAGTTGAGGTGTGAAGGTTTTCATTGTAAAATAATGACTGCACTGATCTCTGTAAGGTAATTTCCGATATTGAGATGCTTCTGCGATCATTCTTGTATGTTATTTATATTAACATTTATTATATGTTAATATATTATTCTTGTGTGTGTTCTATTTTAACACATTTAACTCCTTGTAGTTTAATTTCTCTTCTTGCCTTTAACATAAGTTCTTATTGTGATAAAACCATCAGTGCGTTTATGATGTACTATTCTTCAAAATTTAGTTGACATTCGCATTTAAGATTCCAGAAACTAACGGGAGATTAGTAAACAGCGAAAACTCCTATTTCACACCACATACCTAATGACTATTTCGTCTGTTGACCTCAAGGAGGTGAAACCTGTGTTTTTAACTCGCTAATGACTACTCGGAATGGGCGAAAAGAAACGACCGAAGAAAATCACCACCGGTTTGCCGGCGATTCCGATGCGCCACGCCCTCAGAAATCTGAGCTGCCTGGCTTAGCTTTTCTTCCTCTTCAAGGAAGGAAGGAAGGAAGGCTTTGCGCGAGAACTGGCGTTTGCGGAATCGCCAGAAAATATAGAAAACAACAACAAAGAAACGAAACATTTAAAGATTCATTTTATGGGATTTGGACCAAATTAGAATGTTGTTTGAATTCATTTAATGTTAACACATTGTATTATATCTTGCTATTTAAATGTGAAAATAAGAATTTGTTTCAATTTTTTGTTTAGTAAATTAAATATATTCTTAATTTTACGAAAAATCGTTGATTATCATTGTATTAATTGTACGCGTGCAATTAAAATTCCACAATTATTAATGAGAACTCGGGAAAAGAGTAAAAGTCTTGTAATTAAGTGCAGAGAGTACAAAACATCTTAAACACGCTTAGGTGGCTCAGGACGTCAACTAATGTTAGTGCTGGGCCTCGGGCCGAGATATCCTAGGATTCGCGACGGATGGTGGCAGTATTTTCGACACTATCTACATAGCTAGATCGAATTCAGCTGCTGGCTGGAATTCTTGCAACCTGCTGACCACGATAGTTTTCCGTGGTTTCTTAGATCAACATCAGGTGAAGACCTAACTATCAGGCCTCGGACCGCGCGATTTTTCATTCCTCTTCCTTGTCCTACCCTCCACATAATACACACACTTACATGCTACTGCACTACTACACCTGCCGGGAGACCAGTCGGGAGCTTAGAGCTTGTCCTGACTGTGGTGGTGCCCGCTGATGGAAGGTACTTGGTTGGGGAAAACGGCGCCAGCAGAGGTGTACGACGGCGCCGGATCTCACCAGCCAGCGGGGGAAGAACACAGCCATAAATCCCGTGATAAAAACATGCACGTGGGTGTGGTTCTAATGAGCACAGCAGTTGACGCTCTCGGTAACACTAAATAATCAATGGACATATTGAAGAACAAATACTTAATTACTACTAATACTTTTAAAAAATATTTCTTTTTAAAGTACAAATACTTAAATTGAATGTTATCCCACGTATACTTGGCAAACATGGAATGTCAATGTTTTTCTTTGCACATGAAACAACTTCTTAAGCATGGATAAGTACGACCACAAGCACATTGGTTGATACCAGCTGACTATAACACAACACAAAAATATTAACACGAATAAATTACGTGTAGTCAAATAAAACATATTTGGTTGAAGCATATTAGAAGTATAAACGTCCAAATGTTTTTACCTTTCTGAAAAGTACGCAAGCAAAACCTCTTCATTTTCAGAAGTGACTTGCTTTTCTATTTTCGAAGTTTTATACGTATTGTATTATCTCTCAAATGTGTTCGTCACTTTGGTTAGTAAGTAATGCATTGTATTTTCTGCTTCGTCTTATAATCTATGTGGAATATGATCAATACCTTTCATTTTAATACCGTTTTGTTACCCTCTAAGTCACTACGGTGATAGGATATGGTAAAGATGTGCTTGTACTTCTCAAATTAAAATTATTTTTGAATGAAAACGAAAAGAGATCTAATGTATCACGTGCTACGAATGTATCAAAGGGTACTTTGCACTTTTGATAAGAAAAATCGCTTCTATCGTAGTTTATTTTCTGAAACAGAGCTTTTGGTGAGAGATACATGGTTGAGGGTAAACCCAACTAGTTGACGGTAGGTCGGCACCGGATCTCGCCATCCAGTGGTGAAAGATCACCGCCGCCTCCCGATGAAAAAAACACGCGCTCACTTACAGGACTAATGACTTCAATAGTTGACGCGCCTGGAATTACAATCAATCAATCTATCTTGAACAGAGCTTTGTTTATCTATTAGTTTTGTTAATTACTATAATCGAATCCAGAGCATGATAACATGCCATTCCAGAAACTCGCATTTAACACCGCTATTCTACGTTTGAGAACCGTAAAGTTCGGGTGGAGGTGTTTCATATACCAGCCAGCCACGTCCGTATCACACACCGTATCAAATGACTAATCCGTCTGTTGACCCCGAGGAGGTGAAACCTGTATTTTTAACTCGCAAATGACTACCCCGAGAGTGGACAGGAGAAAAACGCCACCGCTTTGCCGGTGATTCCGATGCGCCACGCCTTCTGAAAGCCGAGCTGCTGCTGCTGCTGCTGCGGGTGCGTGCTTCTTCCGCAGTCTCTCTCTCATCTGGGCGGGCACGGATTTGTCACTAGGCGCAGTCGTTAGAAAGCGAGGTGTGAGCGAGCGCTCTTCCTTGATGAATGTCGGGGGGCTCCTGTGTTTTTGCTCGCGCCGCTTCAGTTCTTCTCTTCTCCGCGCCCTCGGGACGGTCTCTCGCCACGGCGAATGGAATGTTTCGTATGCTCCCCCGCTTCCCCCCGCCCACCGCCGCGGTGCGTCGAGAAAATGCGTTTAGAAAGTGATGTTCTGGTGAGATTACCAAGTCGTTATGGAAATGTTGAACTGTTCGATGAATGGGATTGGTAAATAAAATGATAAATAGTTTAAAATGATAAAAATTAAAAATTATAAAAGTAAAAAGAATGCGTTAAATAAATATTATTAAATACGTAAATAAAAAATCGTTACTTTGTTTTGTACACTGATGTGTTTATTTGATTGTGACTTCCGAAAGCATGAAATGTGATAATCATTACTAGGAACAAATTAGTAATTGACTGTCACCAAATATCTTTGTTGAATGAAACCTATATATCATAGCACAATAATACACATAGCTTTAACCTTTGTGAATGTAATAAATAAAATAATGTTTTAAGATGTCTGTTTTATTACCGACATAATTATTCAACATCATAATGATATAATTGACTTAATTAATGTTTTTCTTGAAAAAGTGAAAAAGCCCGCATATTTTGAGATCTTCCACCTGGCGCGTGTTCAAAAATAACTCGAGTGTTTTAATTATTATAGTAATTACTAAAAGTGGAAATTGTTGGTTCGAGAAGAGATGATTGAACGGTTGAGGTGACGCTCTCGGTAGGTTGTTTTGGATTTTTTCCTCCTTCCACGTGCTCCGACACGGTTTGAACTGTTTACATTCGTGCGTTGCATGTTGAAAAAGTATTGTGAAAGTGGTGAGGTGGGAAATAGGCTCTCAAGATGAATCCATATAATTTGCAAATGCCCAACTAGTAAATCACATGACTCATTCCCTGTATTTGAATCTTCAAGAAAACGGATTTCAAGTCAATGAATTGCATTAATAATTAGGAGCAATGCAAAAAGTAACCAAAACAGCGCGAAAATATTTTTCTATAACACACGAGACAATTGTAATATTTAAAATCCTATTGTTGATTTTTTAACATTAATTTCAAAATTCGCGAAAACTACCATTTCTACTAAAATCCTTTCAAAGTTTATTTAACACTGTCATTTAAAAACTGTTATATTTTTAAAACTATTAGTATCCGCCGCTTCTTTGAAGAGATAACAAGCGCGTTGTTATTCCAATAATTCAATAAAGAATTCGCATTGATATTCTCAAATAATGTTTCTACATACGATTGTTTTAGAAAGAGTGTAAGAGAGTATAAGAATGACTCTAGTGAACTTCTCCAATGTATGCCCAACTAATATATTAATCGATTATAGCGGACGTCCAGATAGGAAACGTCGAAACTTCGACAAAATAAATAAATAAAAAGTAACCCAGAAATAAAAAAAAACACACATTTTATACAATTAGACTGCTTTTTTATTTTTGTATGAATTTTACTGAACAGATATATTTTTTTATTTTGTAATATAATAAACAATTTAAATGTTTTCTCGAGTGTTGGTTTCTGCAATTCAAATTTTTGCATAGAAAATATTTCTTCAAACCAAGTTTTGAGTGTTTATTGCGGCTCATCCATTCCGAATATCCAAGGAGTTTATTAGACAGAGTATGCTTAAAATTGTTTTAAGAGCTTCTTTTGGAAGTTTCGACGTTTCCTTCCTGGACACTATAAGCAATTATTAGGTTTGACCAGTAACACATTGATGAGAGTAGGTCCGTGTCAACTGGCAAAAAACTTGATTTCGTGTGGATTACACACGCTGTTACGTTACGCGCCGTAATTACCAAGCAGTAAATGGCTTCCTCTTACACCTTTCGATTACTTTTGTCCACAAAAAAGATACAAGAACACACGTACACGTATGTATCCGGAACTTGCTTCATTACGAGAAAATAGATTGCAGTGGAGCAAGTTTTTAAGACTTGAAATATTTTCCTGTTGTCAGAACTGTAGCATAAGCGCTGGTTATTTTAATTAAACTCGTAGTTATGTAATTACCGGTAAATTCACTTCTGAATATTACCGAAGATTAGTTGTACTAGAAGATGTATATTTAGATGGCAGGCAGAGCAGTACTTTGCAACGAAGATCAAATTAGTTATTTATTTTTAAATCATAGATTACTTTCAATTCAATTATGGCTTCATTGTTTCATTATATAGTTTACCAAATTTATAAACTAAAAATAAAAATACGTTTACTGCTGATATTTACTTCTTACACGATATTTTGGCTCTAAAAATTGTTATTTAGTTAACTCTATTTTCATGAATTATCTAACATGAATGATTTGTGTAACCCTATGTGCTCCCCATTTATTAACTACTCATTTGTCATGCAGGGCGTGACGAAAGAGGATGGATTATATGACACAACGTGCCATTGTGCAAACATTGGCACAACCTCCGACTCCTGACGTCATAAGTACTTCAGGCAGAGGCAGGTGACGGACACATCTCCCATCTGTTGCCGACATGAACCATTGCGTCAAATTTTGATGTGACTGTGTTAAAATGGCTTATTACGTGTAGGAACTTGAATGTGTCTGGAAATTCATATCCATGTCGACTTATTTTTATACATATTTATTAATTTCTTCATGTACAAACATTTGTGTGCAGTACATGATCGGTTTCTAATTCTTTACCTATTTGTATTTCTAATTGCAAACACAAAATATTTAACATGAATAAATTGTAGTGGAGCAAGTTTTTAAGACTTGAAATATTTTCCTGTTTTCAGAACTGTAGCGTAAGTGTTGGTTAACTTATTCTGATGCAGTAATATTTCACAAATTAAATATCAATTAATTACTGGTTACGAAGTATATTTTCTGAAACTCGCAGAAAAAAGGAACATTTATGGATTGTAATTAGGAAATATATAGGAAAGAAGGTACGATTTATATTTTTTAACCAATTGATACATTTTACTTCACCCGAAAGATGATGATTGAAAGATAATTGTTTATCCTAATAGGCAGAAAAGCCTGTACTACTCTTAATTCCTTAAGAGATGCTCTCATTTGTATTGGGTGCCAACTATTTTTGCATTAACACTGAGGTGACAAAAAGCAATAGGGATATCAATATGGAAATATATAGATGGCGGTAGTATCTCGCATAAAAGGTATAAAAATGACAGTTCGTTGGTAGAGCTTTCACGTGTACTCAAGTGATTCATGTGAAAAGGTTTCTGACGTGATTATGGCCGCACGACAGGAATGAACAGAGTTTGAACGCTGAGTGGTAGTTGGAGCTAGACACATGGGACATTCCATTTCAGAAATCGTAAGGGAATTCATTATTACGAGGTTCGCAGAGTGAAGGATGTGCCGCGATTACTTATTTCAGGCATAACCTCTTACGACGGACAACGCTGTGGCCAACAGTCTTCACTTAAAGACCGAGAGCAGCGGCGATTGCGTAGAATGTAGTGCTAACAGACGAACAACACTGTGTGAAATAACCGCAGATATCAAGGTGGAGCGTACGACGAACGTATCCGTTAGGACAGTGCGGTGAACTTTTGCTTTAATGAGTTATGGCAACAGAAGTCTGACTCGAGGGCCTTTTCTAACAGCACGACATCGCCTGCAGCGCTTCACCGAAGCTCGTGACGTATCGATTGGACCCTAGACGAATGGAAAACACTGGCTGGGTCAGGTGAGTGCCGATTTCAGTTGGTGAGAGCTGATGGTAGGGCATGTGTGAGGTGCAGATCTCACGAAGCCATGGAACCAAATTGTCAACAAGCTGGTGGTGGCTCCAGCTAATGGTGTGGGCTGTTTTTACATGGAATGGACTGAACCCATCATTGACTGGACATGGTTAAGTTCAGATATTTGGAGATAAGCAGCCATTCATGGATCTCGTGTTTCCAAACGACGATTGAATTTTTATGGATGCCAATGCGCCAGGCCACCGGGCAACACTTGTTCGCGATTGGTTTGAAGAACATTCCGGACAATTCTAACGAATGATTTGGCCACTCAGATCACCCGTTGTGAATCCCTACAGGGGGATTGCCAATGACTTGAATCCATGCCACGTCGAGTTGCTACACTTCGCCAGAAAAAAGGAGGTCCCACACGATATTAGGGGGGATATCTGTTGACTTTTGTCACCTCAGTGTATTTATATTTTCTTTAACAACACTGAAAAGTACTCGTTTGTCAGAATTAGAAGTACTTGTTTGTTAGAATTTTTTTTCTACTTCGTCTATTTGAATCCTATTACCGCTATTAAAATTTTCCTGTGATTTTCTGAAAAATCTCTCTCTCTGAAATCTGCTCTTGGACATTGTCACGACCGTTTCGTATCTTCCCGATACACGCAGTCTTAGGTCCCGAGCTTCAAATTCCGTTTTGACTGGTCAACTTGTACAATCCCCCCCCCCCCCCCGATTTCGGATTCTTAGAGATCCAGCTTCGCCCCCGATCGCATCATGCCCTCCAGACACGGCTGCCGCGTGGGCGACTCCACCGCCCCCGCCGCGGGCGCAGTCACGGCCAACCTGAACCAGCGACCGCGCCGCCGCTTTCTCTGCTTTCCCGAAGAGGAGCGCTTCGGAGAAGGCCTTGGAGGAGATGGGGCCTTGGCCCAGGCAGCGCTCGCCACGGCCGAGGCTGCGGCTACAGTTACCGCCACAGCTCTGGCAGCGAACATTTGCGATGATCGGATAGCGTGTGCTCGAGCTGATTTATTCATATGTGGTGTTTTCTTAAACATCCACACGAAAAGGTAGAATTTTTATTTGAGGGCGTGGGGAAGTGTTCATCTATATTATAGAACGAAGTCATATTACAGAATCAGATTTCCCCCTCCGTAAGAGATCGATTAATAAGTTAGAAGTATTATCCTTAATCTGAGTTCTCAGGGATGGTAGGAATGACGGATTGATTTTTTGAAGATTCCAAGCGTCGTTCTTGTGACTGTTCCACCAACATTCTTGACAGAAAGTAAGGAATAAATTTAGAGCCTGGGCATTACTTCAATACCTACATTTTTATCGATGAAGTGTCAACTGTAATTAGGAGAATTGAAAAAATGGTCTCTTTCTTCTAACGAGATGTACTCCTCAGGTTTTTGAAAGACCTCTACAATTGGCAATCTGCGTGGTAAGCTGGCAAAATTGACAAGCTGAAAAATCACACAAAAGTAATTTATTTGAAATCTCTCTAGTTGAAATTACATTATGATATGTTTTATACACTATTGCATTTGTGGACTCAAATAATCTTTAGTGAGGATCCTAGGAAATTCAAAGATTGAGAAACTGAGCTTACAATTATAGATCTTCAGAAATACTCAAACACTTCTTTCTCAAGAACGGCTCCAAATGCTTCTATGAAAGTTTGCATATAGGACCATATACCTTTCTATAATAATCTTGAAGTTATATTTCACTTCAACTATTAGGAGACCTGAAAAATGAGAACATGCAAAAACATTTATTTTAGGCGTCTATAGGAAGCCGTTGGGTAGGGAAATACTGAGAAGGTAGCCTAGACTACAGAGATTTGGAAACCAACTGTTGCGAGAAATTCTGTGCCACTGTATTGTAGCTAGCTTTAATATTTCTTACTATGTCAATGATCGTGTTACTTCCATTTTCATATAATTCAAGTATTTATTTGACATGGCCCTCAGCGTTAAATCTTCTTCTCCCCCTCCTTGTTCACTTAAAAAAACAGTCTATTTTTCGTATGTTCGTTTTAAAAAAGATATTTTTTCGGTGCATGTTGCATGTTTAGGTTATTTTTGGAGAAAACCATGCGTTACGCGTGTTTAAACCTTTCATATCATATTTCTTATGAAGCATGTTAAAAATGTTTCATTAAAATATAAAATTAAATATATTTCATTAGAACTTTTACATCAATTATGCCAGCTTTAAATATATAATAATTATGAATAACGCAATTATTCGTAAATAGCGTATTTCTATAATCTGACAGTGAGCAGATGTTGCTATCGATTCTTTTATTTTTAAACTGCACATTTTCAAACTCACGTAAGTTTGTAAGAAAAACAACTGTGAAAAGTGAAACACTCATACAAAATATTTCCTTCGTAGCCAGTGCTAACTGAATGCCATGACATTACAGCGATAAGAGAAAAAGCCTGCCATAAGGAGAGGACGCGTGTACGCCGCCCACAGACAGGAGAATGCTGCCGCGGGTGCGTCTGCAAAGCGTTGAGACATTACTCTGTGCGCAAAAACGGCAAATTTCATCCATTAAGAATGTTTCCTTTACGTTTTGTTACGAAAAAAAAGTTATATTTCCGCGTTCGAAACAATTTTTTTGAGACAAACAGATGAAAGTGAAGAAAATCGAGAACAAATGTTAATTGTTCACTCCTATAAAAAGCAATTAAACAGAAATTAATAAAATACATTTGGACAGTGCATATTTATTTCCTTTTTACCCTTAATCGTGAATGTTTGCGTGTTGGATATAGCATGTGTACATGTGTATTTTATGACTTCCTAGTGCGTGAAAACCATGTTTTAATTATTACGAAAATTATTATACGTGTGGAACTTTCCCTGCCGAGTCTTCCGACGGAGCAGCGTAAACTACGGTATCGTCCTCCTCCATTGAGAGTCCCAACGAGATCGAGACGCGGACTGAAAGCGAAGTCGCTGCCACTTTGCGTGCTCCGCACGCGATGTACGCCTGGCGGCGGCGGCGGCGGCAGGTGCCTCTTTCGCAGAAGACGCGCGCTGCGGGCGGGGGGCGGGAGAGGGGCGGGGGCGTTGCGCGCTGCATTCGCCGTATTCTAATGAAGCGGGCCACTTACCCGAGGTGCGTGACCGCCATTGTTGAACGGGAGACGCTGGAGAGGAGCGTCTTCGCCTATCCGCCACGCCCTGTGCGCTGCTGCTCCCGCCCGCCCGCCCGGGACCAAGCGCCGGACATCCGCCCCGCTGCCGCCACCGCCGCTGCAGGGCGTCTGCCTCTTTGTTTACGTTTCTCGCTTCCTCTTTCGCGGTCGCCCGCACGCCGCGGCGAAAAGCCGGAAAACGCCTCCTCCGGTGCCGCCGACTCTACCGCCTACAACACCTGCGAAGTGTTTCAACTTATCACCTGTCGCTTAAGCTCTTTAGCGGACAAGGGTGGAAACAGCTTCTCCGATTTTCACTGCGTGGATTGTCTACAGTGTCTGCTATTTGTGAAATACAGCAGGCGTGCAGGTAGACGATGTGGAGTTATTTAAATTTACTGGTTGAGTCATTGAAAAATATGACTAATAGACTATAAATGACTAATAAACAGCTCTGGAAATTAATACTTGTGCAGTTCTCAGAAAAAATCTGTTTATTTCCAATACATAAGCTATGAATTAACAATGCATTTTGTATCGGACTCTATTTTGTCAGGTAGTTTGACTTGAAGGTTACGTGAATTGAGTACTTGAATGTAAAAATGTGAATTTGTGTGCGTATCCTGTAGTGTCTCTGACTTCGGATTCTGACCTAGGATACTTTCCGATGGTGGCAGGATTTTCGACTCTAGCTAGATATACACTAGCTAGGTCGAATTCATCCGCTGTCTGGAGGAGAATTCTAACGGCCGGTTGCTCTGATCGACAGTTTTCTATGATTTCGATCAATACCAAGCAAATGCCGGAATAGATCCCTAAGCAAAGGGCCACGGACCGCGCTTTCTCTTTCCTTTCTCTTCCTACTTACAAACTTCCTCACTCCTTACTTACAAACACCCTTCCTCACGTATTTTTTTCTGGCTTACATGATTTGAACATTTTATATCTACCTCTGTGATAATCTTATCTATCACTTCCGTGGATAAAGAATGCGAGGATATCGTCCTTGCTACGTTAGCAAGCGTTTATTGGAAAACATGTTTTGTAAACACATTTCACCGCCTACTCTGATCTGAAAGGACATGATGTGGGGACATAGACCTGACATTTCTATTACCTGTTTTATCTATGGGGTAGTTTATTTACGTTTCATTCTTTCTCTCTAAATATATACTTTACTTATGTGAGCAGTTGCTTTTATTTCTCATCTATAATATGTTTGGTTTGAAATTTGTACTTATTAAACAGCATCTAATTAACCAACACAGGCATTAGACATGGGTTGTATTTACAGTATTTCAGCAGATCTCCATCTGTACACATTTAATTTATAAATATATTTGCATATTTATTTTTACTCAATGTGAAAAGTAGCAGGAGAATAAATGGTATAAGATAATGAGATATCATGAACCCGGAATTGCATTCACGTGTTCATATGCTCAAACGACATTCATTTCCTTCAAAATATCAGAGGCCCCAGTGTTTATTTCATCTTTCGACTATTCAACTTATCAATTTGTCATTTCCATAATTACCAACGGATAATTACATTTTGTACCATAATACTTGTTATTCAGAGCTGTTTGCCTTGATTTAAAGAAAGTTAAAATTCTAATATATCGTATCTTTTTCTATTTCGGTTTTTGTTCTTAAATCTCTATTACATTGAGGTGGTGAAGCCGCACACAAATAGGCAATGCTCACAACATTCCAGTAGTGAAATCAAAATCTCTGTACCTGCTTTTCTTGTTATGTACAGACTACTCTTCCGTTAGTGTGTTAATAGCTCCAAGTGTTAAGACTCTCTCTTGAGTATGAATGCATACCGAACCGGCTCCATCGCATTCTCCGTTACTGCCTTCTCCGGACCGCCCACATCATTGTCATCACCTCCGTTGGTACCAGCTCCCACTTCAGCCATTATTACGACCGAAATTTCGTCCGTCACCTCTATTATCTCCTCTGTCATCTGTCACTTACTCTAACACGTTTCCTTACACCTTTTATGCCGCTTACTCTACCATCTCCTGTGTCACCTCTTCTGGTGTTACGACCATCGTTACTACTATCACAACGCGGGTACCCCCCCCCACCACAACAACCATCACCACCCCCTCCAATATCCCACCACACCCTCCAACACCCTACTTCCTTTAACACTACCACCATCATCTCCACCTCCATAACCACCACCAATACTAACCCCGCTTCTTATATTGCATCTGAAACTACTATCGACTCGGTCGAAAGTACCTCCGCCGCTCTCTTCGATTCCCCTATTCCTACCAGTTCACTGTCCCGGCTTCGGCTACTCACAGTCCCACTTTATCTTCGCCACTCGTTTCTACCATCTGCTGCAAAATCCCTCTCTATCGCTGCACAGTGTTCACCTCCGCTTGCATCTCCATCGGACGGATTCGCGGCTGCCTATATTCTGCTGCTACCACCAGGTCGTCCTTCCGCATTACCCCCACAATTATTGCGGTCCTTACACTTGTCATCGCCAGGTCATTTTTTGCCTCCACCCCGAAGTACTTATTTAGACTTCAAAATATTTGCGAACTCGTTCTGACACCGCCATTTTATTTTCACTCACCATCTCCACACTTCTGTCCTCTTCCCTACCGCCATCTCCACTTTATTGTTCCATACAACTCACTCAATCCCAGTTGAATGCTCCCATATGAATCTTCATCGTCTCTGCTCTTTCCAGTCTTCACAACCTCTACAAACTTGTACGCGACCCGCTCTACCATTCTGCCCTGCCGCTCGCAGAATCCCAGCTGATCTCTCTCTGATCATCACCTGAATCACTGTCGCCTTTCCCAAATTCTTCTCTTCGACTCCACAACCCCCTAGCTATGCTTTCACTAATACATTCTCCTTTGCCGCACTCACATTCCCAGATGACTGCTGTCTCATCGTCTCTTGAATCTCTGTCGCCGCCCGCCAAACTCTTTTCTTCACCCCCTCCATAACCTCTACAAACTCGCACTGTCTCCGCCATTTCATTATCTTCCTCCGCCCTCATACTCCCAGCTAATTACTGTCTGATCAATACCTCAATATCTGTCGCCGCTCCCAAATTCTGTTCTTCACCATCATCATAACCTCTACTACCTCGCAGTGCCCCCAACATTCCATTTTCCTTAGCCGTCCGTAGAATTCCATCTGACTACTCTCTGATCGTCACCTGAATCTCTGTTGCCTCTCACAAACCCTTCTCTTCATCTACTACAACCAGCACAAACTAGCTATGCTCGCACTAATCCATTTTCTCATGCCGACCACAAATTCACAGACGACGGCTCTCTCATCGTCTTTGAATCTGTCAAAGCTAAAGTCAAAGCTGCCGCCCGCTAAACTCTTTCCATCACCTTCTCCACAACCTCTGCAAACTCGAGCTGTCTCCGCCATTTCAATACCTCACTCCGCCCTCATAATTTCAGCTAATTACTCCCTTACCGCCTGAATCTCTATCACCGTTCCCTAATTCTGTTCTTCACCGTCTCCACAACGTCTACAAACTCGCAGTGCCCTCACTATTACATTTTTCTTCGCCGACCTCAGAATCCTAGCTGACTGCTCTCTGACCGTCACCTGAATCTCCGACGCTGCTCCCATATTCTGCTTTCACCGTCTCCACAATCTTTACAAAGTGGCAGTGCTCCCACCTTTCCATTCTCTCTACCCGCCCCCACAAACCCAGCTGACTGCTCTCTCATCGTCACCTGAATCTCCGTGTCCACTCCCCCCTCTCCTGCTGCTGGGTCGCGTAGCGAGGTCGCATCCGCATCGTCTTCGACGCCCGGCTGCAGCAGCTGGTCGGCGGCCTCGTGCAAGGTGCTTGGAGTGGGTCCGTGAAGAGCCCGCCTCATGACTGGCCGTTTGCGCTGCAAACCGTGCCGCTTGAGAATCTTCGCGGGAGTAGCACTGCACCGCACTTCG
Source organism: Acheta domesticus (assembly GCA_031308135.1). Taxonomy (NCBI): domain Eukaryota; kingdom Metazoa; phylum Arthropoda; class Insecta; order Orthoptera; family Gryllidae; genus Acheta; species Acheta domesticus. Next base: position 82,018,655 of record JAHLJT010008756.1, on the reverse strand, counting down.
AGTTGGGGCAACACGCACTGGCACGAAACTTTGTTCTTGCTGGACAAATGAGTCACAAACCAGTTAATGACGAGAAAATAGCCGGATAAGTATCGTAACAAACGCGTCATGGACCTCACTCGACCTTTTTTTCCCTTGTCCCTCCTCTTTCCTCACTTACACGTAACACTCGCGTATTACACTACCATACATGACAGGAGATCAGTCGAGAGCTTAGAGCTAGTCTGGGTCTGGGGCAGTGCTCCGCTGGGGAGATACCACAAGCCTCCCGCTGGGGGAGAAATCCCACAAGGCCAACGTGTATTTTGGTGACGAATATTCGCCAACCACTGAGTAGAAACACCGCGATATCCCCGTATAAATATTCACCATACTGTCGGAATTATTTACCAAAGTAGTTGACGTGCCGGAAATAGTGAGTGACAAAATACTGAACGTAAGTGTTGAACAAACAAATGAAATGCAATGACTGCTTAACTTATTTTTAGCTTGAAGCTGTTGAACTTCTGTTTGCTTAATGCTTCTCTTGTTTCACGTAGAATATCCGTTAACTGATCAGATGTTGATAGCCTAGAACATAGATGTATTGAAGATAGAAGGGACCGACAGCAGGATTATTTTATTGAAACATCTTACATTTCACTATTTCATATCTTAGATTATTATTGTATTTAATATTTCATTTCTAATCACACATTTTGAACTGTACAATCAAAACAGCTCAGGATTTTGAATGTAGATATAAATAGAAGAACAAAAATGTTTTAATACAGGGTTTTCAAAAATTCATTGATAATGGATTCTTACAGCGTGATTTAACTCTAATATGGTTTTAGTCTACTTTCGCCGTAGATCAGAGTTCAGTTTTCAATGTTAGTTTCATATTTTTTCGTTCCACATAAGAGTATGTACGAAAGAACGAACTACTTCCTGGAACTTAATAGTTCGTAAATTCATATTATGATACATCATCGAATACAAATATTTTATGGACATTCCATTTTATTATCGCAATACGCCCCGTGATGAAATCGGATCCGTTGCTTTTCCTCCGTGTGACCAGTTGGAATGCGCCCCCGGCCCGCCGGCCGCTCTCCGCGGAGGAAGTCGGTCGCGCGCCGCGCATGTGGGACTGTTTACTGGAGGTGGAGTGCTGGCCGCGTAGGCGGCGGCGGCGGCCGCTGCCATCGCAATTGCAACCGAAGATGCCGTCGCTATTGTTTTTCATGGTGATGACGACGTGTGATCATTGGCTAGGTCGGGAGCTTTGGGAATTGTTCTGAAAGTGAAAAAAGGGTAAATTGGGCGTAATGGTGGTTTTGAATGATGCATAGTGATGGTAGAATTTAGGCACTTTAAATTATTAAAACATCGCATTTTGAAAACAAGACTAAAGCATTTTATAGTATTATAAAAATTAATCATTTAGCAGTTTTGTTGCATTTATTGAGAAAATTATTAAGGGACGAATCTTTGAGATAAAATCCTTTGATGCTTATTAGATTTTCCCATTACAATCAGGAAATAAGGGAAACTAATTTAATATTTCGCCATTTGTTAACTTCAACAAATATAAAATCGAACGAAGGATAAAATACGTATGAAGTAACGCGTGCGACACATGCTTCCTCTTCTTCCCGTGACCTTCTCCGTACAGCGAACTGAGGAAGCCGAGACCCCTTGAGATGCACCTGAGCACTCAGGCTTTCAGAATCAGTTTTTTAAATGTTCTTATTATATTTTTACTTTTAGTCAGTTAAATCTCAATTATAAATTAATAAACAAGGTCATTCAACTTAAATGTTTACAAGCATCGATGGGTTGTCGATGTCGCAACCCTACTTAGAGAGCGAACACGAAGGAAACCATAAAATACAATTTAGCAATTACTTCGCAGATTCACGACCTTTTCAAACTTCGTACGTAATTTCGCATTTTACGATCGATTTTGCATTTAATTGCAGATCACAAACCGTCAGAAATGTACTGCACCGACCATCAAACATACAGTGACAATTTCTTTAGTGTTCGGTAACATTTCGCATTTTTAGCAATTGCTAAAATCTAACATCTCTAATGATGCACTTGACGTCATAGAGATCTGTTAAGAAGACGCATGTAAAATTGGATAGGTGTGTGCAAAAGATAAAGAAAATCTTGATAAATTATTTTATAAGACAATTGATGTTCATTTTACATTTAATTACATCAGAATAGCATATCCAATATTATTTTGCACGTAACGTTTTTACCAACGAGTTCGATATTTGGTGAGGAAGGAGGGAGAGGACATAATAAGGGACTGATGATTTGCTGGAGCATTCAAAAAATATCTCGGACCAAAAGAAATGATAAACGGGATCTGAAATGCCATCAGATTGATTATGTAAAAATCAAATTCAACTATTTCAAGAACAGTACACATTGGTTGCTGGCGGTGACTGCCGCTTCTAAGTGATCGGAGACTAAAAGAAAGTGATCGGAGATTCGTAGGGTTTATCGGCAAGTGGCTCAAGGCAACAACTGATGTCACAGCAGTGCCTTTGTCCGGCAGGTCCTAGGGTTCCAGTCCGTACGGTGGCTTTTTGCCACTAGATAGATAGATAGATAGGTAGAGTTCAATCACTGTCTGGAGGAGAATTCTAGCGGCCGGCTGCTCTGATCGGTAGCTTTTCGTGGTTTCTCCGACCAACACCAGGCGAGTGCAGAAGTTCCCTCAATAACGGGTCACGTGCAGCACGCAATATTTTCTTCCTCTTTCTCTCCTATCCTCATCCCTTACATACATACACATACACACACACACACACACACACACACACACACACACACACACACACACACGTAAAAACATCATATTGCCACACATAGTCGGGAGAGCAGTCGGGAGCTTAGAGCTTGTCGCAGGTTGCGGCTGTGGGACATGCGCTACTGCGTGTGGGGAAAATCTCCGCAAGCCCGACGTAGGTTGGCGCCGGATCTCGCCATCCAGCGCGAGGAAAATCATCGCCACCTCCGGTGATAAAATATGCACCACATTCACGGAACTAATGACCTTAGCAGCTGACGCGCCCGGAATCTCTAATCAATCAATAAACGAGAAAGATTTGCAAATTGAAACAACTATCAACTAGATCTTTCAATGGTGGACTTGAATCCATTGGTAGTTCAGATATGTTATAATATTCATGGCCAATTACCAAACCTTTGTAAAGCTACTAAGCAGTCTGAATGCATGAAAACTCACTACCAATTAGTTAGGAACTCCAGAAGTAACAAATAAACAATATAAACTGAAAGGATCATCATTATTAACTCTTTCCAGGTCGCCATCATACGAACGTATTTGTCTAAAAGAGCCTGTAATATATGATGTGGGCGCTTACCATTGTGTAATGCACAGTCAACAATGTGGAAGGCTTTAGTAAACCATCACTCCATGCACCAAATCATCTATTTCATGTTACAATTGTGTCAAATCCATTTGATGACGCAGGTCAGAGTGAGTATATGCGATACTAATTTAGAAAGACCATATCTTAATAAACATTTATGATAAAAAGTGTGAGCATCGATAGCAGTAGGGCAATGGCGGCGGCGGCGACGACGGTGGGACAGCGTGGCGTTCAGCGGGGCAGCGGGGGACCAGGGCAGCGGGCGGTCGATGGTCGCTTGGCGACGGTGCGAGCTATCGATCGGTACACTGGCCGCCTTTCTGCCGCCGCCGCTGCCACCTCCACTGCCGTCGCTTCCCGCCTCGCTACCCCCTCCTCGCCCTTCCTGGACTTCCCCGCCGCCACCCGCCCCGCGCCCACTCACGCGCATCGCTCCGTCCCGCCCCGCCTCCCCGCCCAAAACCCCCCCTCTCGCCCTCCCGCGAGCGCGCGCTCTGGAACGCCTGTCGCCTTCCCACTTACCTGCGCCCTCCCATTGTTCGTCTCCACATGCTCTTGTCATAGTGGAAAGAAGATACTACCTCCTTTCTCTATGCCCTTGGGTTCGCACCCGGCCACAAACCACATTGCTCCGGGCTGTGGCGCCAGCCTCACTCCTGGTCCTTCTGTCCCCGGTTCTCCCCGCCTCGGCGCCAGACCCTTCATCTTCCACCCCGCTTCCCGCCTTTCTCTCCCTCTCTCTCTCTCTCCCTCTCTCTCTCCCTCTCTCTCTCTCTCCCTCTCTCTCTCTCTCCCTCTCTCTCTGCCTCCCTCTCTCTTTCTCTCTCTCTCCCACTAGCAGGCTGCTGCCCTCCACTCCACCCCCGCAGGCTGCCAACGCTCGCGATGTACCTCGTTCGCCTTGGCACGTGATCTCCCGCCGCCCGCCAGCGCTCTCGCCGTTTATCTCGTTCATTCCTCTTCCTCGCCGCGCTTCGCCTCGCCGTCGGACGCTCAACCCCATTCACCCCGCGGACGCGCGTTTTCATTCTGCAAGACACTTCCTCCGCTCTAAGTGCACCACCTCCTCCTCCTAGGGGATTCAATTTTCTGCCTTTTCCTTGAGATAATACGTGACGTTCCTACATTTCATCTTTCTTGACTTGACTAGACCAATTTATTTCTTCTCTTATAATTAATTTTGTGTATTTTTTTCAAAAAAACATACTGATGTATGATATTTTTTTCACAGAATGAAGTATTAAAAAATTCTTCAGTTATTCGAAAATACCGATATGTGTTTAGCGTTTTCCCGTTACCTGTCACTTTACAAAACTCCATTCGGTTTGCGTGATTTGAACCAGTATCCATTAGTTTCGCGCGGCATAAACGGGAATATAAAACTTAAACACAGCTCCGGTAGCTTTCAAGAGCTCCAGATTCTCCATTCAATACTTGTATTATCACTTCTTTATTCAATCTGAAGCAATGTTGTAATATTATCAAATATAGGCGCCTATCATTATATCTTCAGTTTGTTTTGCTGAATTATATTTACGTAAGTAATACTAAAAATACACCAGAAATATACATTTGAAACATTTTGTATGGTAATATGTCAGACCTTGTAATTCTGCCTCAACGTACCTACTCCAATTATATTCATATTTCGCTTACATTAATTCGGTATGGAGTAGTACTTCTGTTCATATCCTGTATATTGTTTTGACAACATATCCTGTATATTCTTTTGACATCTCAATAAACAGCATATCGCGCTTGCTGTCGACGTTTTATGCGTCCGTCGTACGAAAATCGATTTTTCTTGATCATACATTTAGTATATACTCTCTGAAATAGGTCGTGTAGTTAGTTTCTCTTTCTGTAGATCCTTAATACCGAAAATTTGTTTTTCAATCTGCCTGTCCGGCTGTAAAGTGCACTAGCAATTAAATCTTCGTAGGATTCGTATTTGTCCAAATTCATAGTCTCCAATTTGGCAGAAGCGGCAGCCTCTGAAATTTGAGACAGGTAATTTAATTTTGTTTTACTTTCAACTCCCAAAGATATTTTCGAATTTTAAAACAAATGACTCTGATTTTTATTTCACTAAACCATTACTAAACACATACCACTTATATAGTGGAGAGAAAATTAGGAAAAATCTGCAACTGTAAAATGCGAGTTTCCCTTTCTCTCTCTCTTCTTCCGTCCCTTTCCTCTCTCTTCTTCTGTCCTTTCCCTCTCTTCTTCCGTCCCTTTCCCCTCTCTCTTCTTCCGTCCCTTTCCCTCTCTCTTCTTCCGTCCCTTTCCCTCTCTTCTTCCGTCCCTTTCCCTCTCTCTTCTTCCGTCCCTTTCCCTCTCTCTTCTTCCGTCCATTTCCCTCTCTCTTCTTCCGTCCATTTCCCTCTCTCTTCTTCCGTCCCTTTCCCTCTCTCTTCTTCCGTCCATTTCCCTCTCTCTTCTTCCGTCCCTTTCCCTCTCTCTTCTTCCGTCCCTTTCCCTCTCTCTTCTTCCGTCTCTTTCCCTCTCTCTTCTTCCGTCCCTTTCTCTCTCTCTTCTTCAGTCCCTTTCTCTCTTCTTCCGTCTCTTTCTCTCTCTTCTTCCGTCCCTTTCTCTCTCTTTCTTCCGTCCCTTTCTCTCTCTTCTTCCGTCCCTTTCTCTCTCTTCTTCCGTCCCTTTCTCTCTCTTCTTCCATCCCTTTCGATATCTCTCTCTTCTTCCGTCCCTCTCGATCTCTCTCTCTTCTTCCGTCCCTCTCGATCTCTCTCTCTTCTTCCGTCCCTCTCGATCTCTCTCTCTTCTTCCGTCCCTCTCGATCTCTCTCTCTTCTTCCGTCCCTCTCGATCTCTCTCTTTCCGTCCGTCTGCCACTCCATTTGCAAACAATGTTAGGGACTGAACCGTACACAGGATTTCCTCCAATATTGATATTCGTGTATCTAGTTGATACCGGTGCCTTTTGTATGCTGCCGGTATCTAGTTGATACCGGTGCCTCTGCTGTCTGGTGAGAATTCTAGTGGCCGGTTGCTCTGATTTGTAGTTTCCCGTGGTTTCTCCGGTCAGCACTAGGAGCAGTACCCTGACAAACAGGCCAAGGACCGCGGGCAATCTTTTCTTCTTCCTTGTCATTTCCTCCTCCGTTACTTTACACACACATACCCACACACTCGCATGCACTACGCTACCTCAGTCCAGTCTGAAGCTTAGAGCTTGTCCCAGCTCAAGCTATGTCACGCTGGTGGGAGATACCTGGTTAGGGAAAATCCCCACAAGCCGACGTAAATCGGCGCCGGATATCACATTCTACGGGGAAATATCTCCGCTACCTTGAGCGATGAAAATCATACATTACACGCAAGCGACTAATGACCTTAGCAGTTGACTTGCTCAGAATCACTAATCAATAATTCAGTCAAGTTAAAAACTGTTCCCACCTCTTCTTACGTCACTATTGTGGAAGATAATTTAGAGTGTGTGTTAATAAAATCTGTTCTTTCATAATAAATCTAATCTTTCAATATTTTCAGGTATAATTCTTAAAAAATAAGAGTAGTTTTACCGTAATTTTAAGTAAAATGGTCACACTTCAAAATATATGTCAATATCATATCCTCAAAAACGGCTCCGAATTTTTTTCCTGGAATAGATCAATGTGTACTTATTAATACTGCTCAGGCCAGATTTTCTTTAAACCCTATTAAATGCCCTATAAAAACCCTATTAAACCCTAACATTTTACATTGTGTTGTTCGTCCTACTTAAAAGGTTATTCTCTTTATATCTTCGTTTATTACAACTTTCCACTCCTCACTTTTATTTGACTGATTCCTTTTCCTCGCAACCTTCTGATTACCCGTACCCCCATTCACTTGTCTTAACACACATAAATGACGGGCAATACATATGATAACAATTTACAACACCACAACGCACTGAAAGCACTACCTAGCTCTTGGGGCGCGAGCCAAGAAAAATCGTGGAAGTGAAGTTGTTTCGAAACAATTTTGGAAGTGTATCTCAAATAAACGTAATTTTCGCACAATATATTTAGTGTGATGATTCACGTTCATTTTAGTGAATACTATTTATTTTAAAATTAAAAATTTACATAGTAACTTGAAAATTAATAATTTTTAGAATATATTATTTACATTGTTACTGTGGTCTTGTTTACCTTGTAGCTTCGCCACAAAATTATTTGTTGTCTCTCATTGACATCTTGGATCTCCAAGATTTTCTGAGACCCTCCATTTGTTTATTCTACGATTCTCAATTATCAAATTTCTTCCTTCTACTCGTTAGTTCTTTGCTTGATCCATATCTTTTTAACCCGTTCATCCACACCCTCTTAAACTCGTTTTAAATCGTTTGCCTTCATCTTGAACGTTTTGCTTGTGTCTTTAGAACACAGGATTCTTCGTACCACATGATTGAATAGTCGCTATTGGAACTTCCAATATTCAACTGTCTCTGAAGTGCTTTGATCTTACGTTGACCAGTCGTGAACAAGTCTTCTCCATCCCCTTTCTTCTCATTCTGGACTCTCTCCACTCGTACTTTCCTCAGTTCTACAAACTTACTCATTGAAAGATGATTCAAAATGTATCCCAAACAAAATCCTCTGTCAATTTCCCTTAACGTCATCCGTAAGTTATTTTACCTAAGTGTCTTATTCCTGGATGCAGGCCCTCCATTTCTTCATTCTAACTTCCAACCTCTACGCTTTACCTCTCCCGGCAATCGACAATCTACGTATCCCTATATATTTCATACGACCGTCTGCCTGTTTCCATCACCTTGCGACGTCAGTAGCTGCTTCCAGAGACAACCAAACATCCACCTTTCTGAAAGCTTGTGTCTTCGCGAACCTCACTACTTTATTCGTTTGGGCCTCCATTTTTTATCACGTCTTCCCCCCAACAAAGATCTTATATCCCATCCCTTCCACTTGCCACCGAGCATTCTCTACGTCAGCGAAATCGGTCGACGAAAGTGCCTTCTGCACCTTACCTGCCCCGCATTGCACGTTTAGCTGTCTCTTTTTACGGATCATACGGAGACTTCTGCCCTCTCTATTGCGCCTCGCCTTTACATTTTAGTCTTAGGTTCTACTTCGTTTACGAAACTCTCCAAATTGTCACCAGCAGTTCCGACATTTTCTGTTTATATTATAATTTTCTCCCTTCTTATTCCTAATCAACATCATCCGTTCTTCTCCAAGTCATTAATCCTCGTGCAGTCTTCACCTTGTTATTACGACAATTTCGCTCAAACATTTCATTCACTTCTATTTTATTAACGAAGTTATTATAGAATAATTTATCTATAAACGAGCTCTACGCAAATCCTATATTTTGATAATCGTTCACAACTATTTACTCACTTACTTTCGTATAACATTTTCACTATGTTATTTTCCCCTTCATTTCCCGGCCGTCTCATTCAGTTATTGAACTCTTACAACTTATCTTTCGTCTTCCTTTGGCTTCAAGAATTATTTTTTTAGAATTATGTACCTGCATTGTTCATTTCTTAGATGCTCCACTTCCTTGCCTATTCTTCCATATACTTACCATGCATACCAAAACATCTCATCTCCTTATTCATAATTTTTCTGTACAATTATTTTGACACGCTTCATTTTCAAAACCTTTTCCTTACTTTTTTTACACCTCTTCTTCCTCCTTATCCCTAGTCAATCACTTTTTATTCACTTTTCTCTTGCTCCTTCTCCTCCTCTTGTGCTCCTTCTCTTTCAATTTCCTCCCTCCTGTTCCCTTCTCTTCTATTCCCATCATTTCTTCTCTTACGAAGTTCAGTTCTGCAAGGGTTGTTCGGAGTAAATTTTCTTTTCGAATCATTTACCTCCCCATTTCGTTTCCCTTGAAGACCCTCCACCTCAGGGCCTCCCCCTCTCCTGCCTCCCCTGGCATTCCTTGCGTGTCCTCGTTCCTCGCGGCGGCGGCGGCGCGGGCCGGGCGAGCGCCGAGCAGTGCGTGCGCCGGCGATCGAAGCCCTCGCCTCCGCCGCCGCCACCGCAATGCGCCCCGCGGCCTCTGGCGGCGGCGGCGCCGCCGCCGCCGCCGCCGCCTGCAGTCGTCGCCCGCGCACCCCGGGCGGCCGCTGCCCCGCACAGTGGGCACCGCACGTGGCAGCGATAGCGCACGGACGCTTACCGCAGCCCCGGTGGCTCACCAGCGAGGCCCTGAGGCATCGACCACAAACCATTGATGTTTAAAATTGAAACATCGAAGTTAAGAATTCATCGACCCAAAGGTTTTTATCATCGATCATCGATGTTATAAAGCTGATAAACTAACCTATAACATTAAATTCGTGCGCAAGAAATGTTTATTTCTGTGGAGGTTTTTATTAATTTGTAATTAAGATTTAACTGAAAACAAATAAAAAAATACTAACAAAACTAATGCTGATTGCAGAAGGTCACTGTACGCCGAAGAAGGGTACGGGGAAGAAAGAGTTGAAGCCCTAAGCCAGTGGTGTCAAGGTCTTCTACTGGTGGCTGTGGCACGCGTCGTGGCATGAGCTTCTCTGCGCAACTAGCGTCGGGAAAAGGAACTATTACGAGTAGTAATAACCCCGCCGTTTTACAATAGGGATGGCGTTACCTCTGGTGGCGGGGTAATGAACTGCGTGGAGGGGCGATTTTGTCGTGGCATTCGTGCCATGGACTCCGGCTCGTGGCATCGACTTTGACAACACTGCCCTAAGCCCACGGCGCGACGTGAGCGCTGCGGTGCTTGTGTTGACTGTGTCTCCATGTGCGTAATACGGAGAGACATTTTGGAATTGTTAGGAGGGCATAGGAGGCATTTCGGGCGGGGAGTGATAGTCTGCTCAGTGGAAACTGTGTTTCCTTTGGTTCAAGCACATAAACTGACAGTGTGGTACCATCAGCTATTATTTCATATTTTAACTCTTCAAAAATTATGGGAGTTTTTTATTCATAAAGAAATCATCGAAAATGTAAAAAACATCAAGCCCAAAACATCTGGTTTAAAAATAGGCACTAAAATATCGATGTTTCTATAAAAACATCGACATCGATGTCTCATCCCTAACCAGTACACGGAATCGAAGCGAAGGGGAGGGGGCGAGGGGTAGTGCATTCACCTTCCACTGCTTGCGCTCGGGTTCGATCTTCGGGTAATCTTTGTGGAATTTGTAACAACAGCTCTCGGCAGTTTTTTCTCGCCGTTCTCCTGTTTGTCCTCACTCTCATTTGTTCATTGCTCCATCGTCATTCACCAAATAATCACCACCATTCACTTACGGGCCTGCATGACCTTTATTGAGAGATGAAATAAACCGAAACCTGCAAGTTGAATCCCCCCGTTAGCACGAGTATTTTCGACAAGTGATTCAGATATGGTTGCCCTCTCGTAACACCAGGTCATCGTTGACAATCATGCATCGTTCATAATCCATTCCCATCCATTGCCATCATTTGTACCGTGGAAAGTCCATTTCAGCACTGCGATTACCTGACCAGGCAAAGGAAAAATATAAAGTCGTAAGCGACCTCTTCGCCTATCCTTGGGAACTAAATATGGCTCTTCATTCTTCCTGAATACCAGCGAGCTGCTTGCAAAGGGTTCAGTAATTAGAAATTTTGAGACGGTTTAATTGGCTTAAGAACCTTCGACTTACCCTCATAGATTTATTATAAATTGATCAATATTACTTTGAAATGGCCTACTAAATAAATAAATCGAAAACTTCTGCCCCTAGTGTCGAATTGTTTAGGGGTGACCCACAGTCTAGCAGCAAGTTCATTCGCTTCCCCCCTCTCTGGATAAAAGGGTGAAAATATAGCAGGATCTCTGTGAACTTCGTAGTAGAAGATGCGCATTCGCGGCAGGTTTTCTTATGGTTCTCCCACTTCCTCTGATCCCTATATTCCATCAAAATCCATATCATGTCACGACCTATATGATTTAAGCTCAGTTTCATATACCATTCCAAGGTAGGTCTCTTAGTCGCAGGAACTGTAATTATTATATTATTAGTGGAATACAGCAGCAAAAATTCTGCTGAACAAATCCATACCAAATGGTTACCCAAAAAGTAGCAATCCGTCTCCGTAAGAACAACAAACAAGTCTTCTGCAGTAACACAGTACAGTATATCTATACAGTTCAACAGTTACTTACGTACGAAGAACATAAACAATTTGGTGTTCTACAGCGCAACACGTAAATAATGCATTTTTAATGTTTTTAATGGTAGGCGGCCTTTTACTTGGAGCCTTGCTGTCACATGATATCAGCCATGTTGTAAGCAGTGACGCACTGAGTATGAGAAATCAGTCAGTACGCGCAGCATAATAATAGGCCGAATAACACACAAAACCTTTGCATTTTTCAGCCAAAATAGAAAAATGTTTCGTTTCTGTATTTTTTCCGAGATTATAGGTATCTATCGAAATCAAAGACGCCTCTCACATGGTTGGGATCTTCATTATTTACTTTCATTTTCTGCACGTAATTAGTAATACAGATAAAAAGAACAGTGTCAGTCTCTAATGAGATATTGGCAACTGCAAACACAGAACTGCTGTTTGGATTTGTATAGCGATTATAAGATTATGAATGATGACTTTGATGTTTATATGGTGTATTTCATATCACAAAGTGAATCTATCCCAGTCATATGATGACCGAAACTTTCACAAAACTTCTCCAGCGTTGCTTCGCCAGGTCATCTGAAAGCATTGGAATAACTGCAAAAATCTAGCCATCTCACATATTCTTCTATCTCTCTTGTGCCACTCAATCCAAGTGGAATGTTTGATAGACCGAATGGGTTCGCGTAAGATTTTCTAGGGAGCAGTCTCTGCCTCTCACTCCGCCATCGCTCCGTAGTCTTTATGCAACCTAAACATCAATTTTCATTCAACATTATAGGGTAGGTCACACTGGGCCCCGGTTTTGGACTTACAAGCTAGTGTACCTCTGCCTGGATGCTGGTCACAAGGTCACAAAGAACTGATACATGGACTTTACTGATTCTTATTCTTAATAAAAAGATGTTAATTCACACAAGGTGAAGTTGCAATTGTCAACCAAACCATATTTGGTGGAAAACCATTGATTACGTGCGATTCGCCATGGTTGGTTGATGCCTGGTTGCCCCATTTGGACCAGCGAGAATAAATATATTCCATTGCTATTCTCGTGTCGCAAGTGAGGTACTATTTTGGTAGCAGGTTACAACTGTTGTACGAATTATGACAGTCGGTTTAGGCTGAGATGGTCTCCTATAGTCCTACAAGAGGGACAGCCATTTCAAAAAGTGCATCATCGAAAACCTAGTGTATCCTTTTTATGTGCAATTTCTTGAAAGTTTTGAAGATCCATCGTTCTTGCAATTACTTTTTTGTGAGTTATCATAGGATTCTTTCCATAGTTAACTCAAATGACAAACTAAATGATGGACTTCGCTTGTTAACATTGCTTCTAAAAGAATTAAGCAATTAGATTCCAGTGTTATTTCCAATTCCACCAAGTCCTCAGAGCTAAGAAATCTCGAATGGTATTGGTTTCTCATCAGTCATGTTAGGGTTTTTAGTAAATTTCAAAGGAATATAATTCGGATAGATCTGAAATTCATAACTTCAGAAGTCCATTAAGCCACTTCAAGTGCAGGGCTAAAACTTTTTTAATATTTCCGCATTTAATTGCTTGCTCGCTCAAAGTTTCGAAGTCGAGAAATTGTGGACACTCGCGTATTTGTTTATTTATATTCGTATAAAGACGCATTTAAGAGTGAAAATAAAATGTAATTCATATTTGACCGAAACCGTAAGAATATAGACATGTACTAACATATTAAAAACCTTTGGTGCACAATTAATGTGAAGCTTAATCATAATATCAATGTTGACCTTTTTGTATAAACAATTATTAATATAATGAACAATGATTTTAAAAAGTATTTAAAAATCTTAAACAAAAGATTTTTTCTTATTTGTGTGAGTTGTCGACATCTCCAAAATCATTATAATAATTTACGCTACGAGGGCGCGAGAGTTGAGTTTGTCGTAGCGAGGACGACAAAGAGTCGAGTACAGGAATCGCCTCGCGCCCACATTGCTCCATACTTTCTTTAATACACCTTCAGCGAATCGAAATGCGTCAAGTAAAAGAATATAAATTAAATATCAAATAATTAGAAATACGTTATGCATGGCTCAAACTATTGTTTGTAAATAATGAACAAAGACGTCGTCAAGACGAAAGACAATTGCGAATCGTTACAGATGTTTCTCACATTGCTTCACTAAGTTTCTCATGCTGTGAAAAAAAGGTGTTTCGCACACGAAAAACAAGCACGAGAAACCAAGTATCACGCTCGGCGTTTTAAAAAGATATTTTTGCCATCCTAGCTGTAACGAACTTGAGAAATTTGAGGTTGATTATCAATTTTTTTTACCTTCGTTTCGAACGAAGTTCGTAATGCGGAACTTCCAAATAAACACAATCGTAATTTTTAACAGAAATCACATGTCTTCAAAGTTGTCTTCAAAGTTTCGTGAATCCACATTTGAAATATCAACATATTTGAACTCCTTCATAAACACGTGTACTTGCTCGGAAGGTGCGTGACCTCCTCAGAAACTTAAAACGATAAAAAACTATAATATGAAAATTTGATACCAGATTTGCCCGTATTACGTACAACTCAACGTCGTTTAAATTGCATATAATACATACTAATAAAATATCGTCTCCCGGAATATTTTTTCCACGACTTCCCTGTCAATGCTTCACTGTGCTGAGCCTCGTGGTCCGACGCGTGGGCTTCTGCTCCTGCAGTGGAGCACACTGCGGTTTGCTGCTGCTGCTGCTGCTGCTGCTGAAAGTCGCACGAGCCCCGCGAGACCGATTTTACGGATGACGTATTCTCGGTACGAGTCTTGCAGCCATTTGGGGTGAACGTCTCTGACTGGCCGCAGAGTGGTCCGGCACGTGTTCCTTCGGTGACGCTTTGTTCGCACGCGTTCCGCGTGATTTCGTGTCCGGCCGATCGATGCTGATTTATTTACCTGTTGAAAAATTTCGAAAGATATTTGATATTTGCAGAAATCCTTTCATATTTGGTCGGAAAGAATTTTAGCTATGTGACCTATTATTTATTTCGTTGATTTTGGCAACATAACAAAATTATATTCTGTAGTGAATGAACAAAATCATTAATTGTAAAAAAGTGTATTTCACAGCTTATTAAATTTACGTATACAAAAATAAGCCAGTTGGTTTACGTCGTCTCGACAACGATCTTATTAAAACAATAGAAGCTATGTTCCGTTTTAGGCATACAAGGAGTATTCGAATATCAATGCATTAAACATTTAATTAATATATTTTCATTGTCCGCAAAACACGATGGCCACAACGAGAAAATATTTGTAAAAAATAAATTCTTCTGGTTGTGACATGTTCGACTTTAATCTTAAAATTGTAATTGTAAGATCAACGCATTTTAAATTATGGGAAGCTTGTGTGGGAATAAGCTTGTGTTTGTTTATAAATTAAGTCGTTAGGTCTCAAATTTTTTAAGGAAATGTGTGATAAATGTTATACTCTGTTGATGAAAATACAATTTTCCTGCCGCTAGATTTAATAGCTTGCAGACGAAACCTCTTATTAATTATAATTACAGTTTACTTGGAAATTGAAGATGCGGCTGTTAAAAGGTTAACAATAGCTACTATTAAGACTAATGAACTACGTTAAGCTTTCTTCTCGTTGAAGCCCGTCCAATTCATTTTCAATATTAATTGAACAGAGAGCACTTACTTTCCTGAGTTTGAATTGGAATGAATAGATCAATCGAGGAGACCTTACTCCCCAGGGCATTGAAATCGATGAGAGTGCGCCAGTATTCGAGACTTCATGCAGTTCTCAGATTGGGAAGGCCGCACAGCCGATCGATGGGTTAGCTGCCTCTTGGAATCACTCGGGACATAAGCTCTTTTTATCCGGCACGTAAATCAACCCCTTTTCGTTACCACTGTTCGTTCCGTCATACTAGCCGATATTTGAACTTCGAAAAAGATTTTTTGCCTTTTGGCGAAAAATACAGCCAATTTACTATTAGAAACGACGTAATCGCCTATAACTATTCCCTTTAACTTGGTACTACATTCATAGTTCACATTGTGGCTAAGTAATACTCTCCTCTCTAAATTATTAGAATCGTTCTTTGAATGTAGGATTTGAATATTAAAAAGAAATATATTTTTTGTTATTCGGGTTAATGGATGACTTTTGTTATCTGATTTAATCTTTTGTATTTTGTTTTTAATTTATTGTCTTTGTTGTTGAGTTTGTAGTAGCAAAATGCAAGAGTTAGAAAACATATCCTAACTATTATCGTCAAATGCAGTATCGAGAATTCGATATTATTTTAGCTTTCCTATTTGATTTTGTGCATTTTTGTCTCATTTACATGGAATTACCAAATATCTGAACGCAACTGGCAGTATGCAGTCCCTTCACGAATACTTGTAATTCATTTACACGATTGTTAATGACACAAAGAGAGGTATTTGATTGCACATTATACATATATTAAATTGTTCAAATTATTTTTTGATTATTTCTGTTATTATGCATTTTTCTTACAATTATATACCCTTATAATTTTAATTTTATGTTAATTATGTAATCGATGTCTGACGTCTCAAAGAAAAGGCCTATTGATACAGATACTCCGAATGTCTCCAACCGTAGAACCTACCAGTGGCCTAAAAATGGCATCCTTGTCTACCGCAATTACTGAAAATCTTGAACAAGTGCTTAAAAGATCTAATACCAAAGGAAAAAATCCATAAAAATAGCAAATTAATACTCTACAAGCCCTTTTAATATCGATAGAGGGTCGTTCCCACGACATTAATGACTTACCAAAAGAGTGAACGTCTTTAGATGCTTCATTTAGTAGCTAACATAACATAAGCACGAATTCCCTGAAAATAGAAAAGAAAACTTCTATGTGAACAATTTTTGAATGTCAGGAATATTGGAGTTCACAAATTCAATCGATTGAGTATTTAAAGATTTAGGCAATAAATACGCGGTAGCATAAAAATGTGGTTACAATACGTCTGTAATTAGCTTATATCTTAAGAATAGTACATTTATGCGATGTATCTTATTTACGTAACATTCACATGAGAAATTATTTAATTCAGTAATTTTAATTAATTAATTCATTAAATTTGTATTTATTTACTGAATTCGTACTAATTAAAACTAAACTTCGGAAATTAAATAACTCACCCTAAGTGTAAAGAAAAAGCAAAAAATATGATTTGTAAGAATGAAGTAAATATAAACAAATTTAATTGTCTTGTTTGTCTTAAATATTGTGTGAAAAAATGGTTTAAATGATTTATTTCCGAAGTTGCTCCCGCTAGAAAAGTCTCAAAACAGAATAAATCCAACTAATGGAAAAATATCTGACTTAAATGCGTTCGCTTTCACCGGCCCTAGATGTGCTGAAAACGCTTCATTATTTTTGTCGTTTACTTTCATTTGAAATTCTCTCTTACATCTACTGATGTCCCAATTTTCACTTGCCACTGTAGATCTTTGGGCTTCCTTTCGTTCTCTTTTCCAAGGTATTCTAAAGGGTAGTAAATTGGTAACAAATGAAAAATAAATTTATTTATACGTATTTAAGTTCAATCATAAAAATAAATGTGTATTATTTTGAAAGAAATATTGATTTGTAACGGATTTTATGAAGAGATCAAAACGTAAGGAGCCCATAGTGACTTTCACGACACTACGATTCAAATGCTTATGGAGGATTATCTACTTAAGAAGTTAAAGTCGAAGTGAATGTACTAATAAATAAAATTCATATCCCTATCCACTATTTAATTATTATGATCTGTTGAATAAGTCTAGAATGTACATATTGGCAATAATGAAAACGAAGTTAAGCCGAATGCACGTTGAACACGGTATAATATGTTGAACATGAACGTAAATGTTAGTTTATTGATTTGTATTGTTGCGAATTCCAAATATTTGAATAAAATGTGTTGTAATTACCAACATTTTTTAAACATTACATTAAAGAACAATTATGAGAATAATAGTTGAAATAAAACTGATTTCGAAAACAGTCTTCATGTATTTCCTCGAAAAGACAACGAACAGAAGGCATGAAGACCTGCATTAAGACTCAGCGTTCTTCTCGATGTGATTCTCTCCGCCTCGACCGTGAAAATTGAGGACCCGTTTGTTCCACCTTCGGCAGAGATCTGTGCCGTTTTTCATGCATTAACTCTCGGTGATAGAACGGATGTCAGGAACGGGTCATGGATTGATGCGTACGTCACATGTTACGCCATGTCATATTGCGTGACATCATGTTGAGGACAATTCGCTCCGGTAGACGAAACGAAGCGATGGCACAGTTAAAATGAATGGCCCGAAGGCAAAGGGTATTTTAAACTGTTCACAATTGTTACTTAAATACCAAGGCGTTTCAATCCTTTTAGTCACTTTTCTGTGAAGTGATTAATGAGACATTTAGGTAAGTGTAATTAAAATTTGAAAGATTAAGCAATATGCAAGTTTAAATTGTAAGCTGTAAGGTTTAACATTAACTGTAACATTTAAGGTTACAAAATTGATTTGCCACATCGTTGATGTTAATTGAATATTCTTGTTAGATTTAATATAAAACTTAACTGAGAATTTCATTTTAATCTCGCGCGCAAGTGGCAAACATTTATTTACATTACAATGGATTCCTCATAGAATAACTTTTATACAATTATTTGTACAACAATTAAGTACATAAAAACAAAATTTACTTTGCAAAAATTTTGCATTAGTTTTCAAAATGCCTGACTAGTGTTAGCTGTATAGTGCAATGCACTCTGTTTATTCGTGCACTTACGCTATGCTATCTCCTTTACGTGATACCTGGAACTCGTAAACTAACCTTGTGCGCCAACAACAAACCAGCGTCGAGGCCGTAGTTCATCGAACGGTTTCCTCGTTCTCAAATCTACCGCTAGATAGCAGGATTCCCTGCAGATATGTCATTGAGGGCAGCAAAGGTGAAGTGTATAGACTGTATGCATCTATTTTCCGATTCATCATGACTCTACTCTACATGTCGTGTCAAATGTGACAAACCGTTGGCGTGAACTAATGCTTCACACACTCTGTTATCCTAGTCCGTTTCAGAATCTTGTCGTACCTGTTAATGTCTATATGAAAACGAGGACGCTAGTACGGGAAACGTCGGCAATAAAATGTTATTAGTTCTAAAATTTATATATTCACATTCGTTGAAAACACAAATTGGGGAAGTTATCTCATTAGATAATCAATATACCCATTCTTCAACACGATGCTCACGTACTAATATTACTTGTTATTTTTATTTTTTGTATGAAATTCAGATTTTCCCCTCCGGTACTCGTATGTTAGCCTCAGAGGCGTGATGGATTTCTCACAAATTCTACTTGGAATAACACAAATTTCTTTATTTACCAACTGCGTATTTAGCCCCTACGCCATGGATCACATACACATTTTTATGATAAATAATCCCTTCACTCGATATTTTGATTACTTCAGAAGTGGAGACTGAATTGACACCTTTGAATAGTTGATTATTAAATGATGGACAAGAAAACAAGCGAGAAGGAACGGGATTGGAAACTCTTTATTGAAGCCCTTCACGGGTATAAAATTACGTCGCTGGTCGCAACAACACTTTTTTTATATTTATAACACTGAACGTATTTATTACAAATATATCTTAGTTTTAGCATTCTATAGATTTAGTGAAAGAATGGTTAAGATAATGTTAATGGTGGTTTTGAAGCGATAGATGGTCTAATGATTTATTAGGTACGGTAAACGCGAGAACTCATGCAATCGGTGGTGAACTCTTTGCATTCACGTACTGTGATCAAGATCTTAACTGTGCGGTCCACTAATGCATACAAAGATAGCACATGATAACAACCATTGAACAATAATTAAAACAGACGGAAATTAGAAATAAGTGTCCGAAAAGTTAAGAGTTTCGTAGTGTTGAGTAAACTACCGCAGGAGAAAATGTGCAAGTTCCTCTTACACACATCAATCTGACAGAACAGTGCATGATGATAGAGCTGATTGATTGATTAGTATTTCCGTGCGCGTCTACCTTTAAGGCCATTAGTTCCGTAAATGTAGTGCATGCTTTTGTATCACGTGTGGCTGCGATCATCCCTAGCTGGATGATGAAATCCGGCGCCAACCTACAAGACAGCTTGCAGAGATTTTCTCCCAATCATGTATCTCCTGTCAGCGGGACCCCTCCCATCATGAACAAATTCTAAACTCCCGAAATGTATGGTTGTATGGTGCATGCGAGTGTGTGTGGATGTAAGGGTTGATGTCAGGCAAATAAAGAAGGAAAGATCGTGCGCCGTCTGTGGCCCGTGTGCTAGGGTACTGCTCTGGCATTCACTTGGTGTTGATTGGAGAAACTACAGAAAACTACCGACCAGGGCAGCCGGCCAGATCGGCAGACAGCAGCTGAATTCGACCTATGTACATCGTGTCGAAAATCCTGTCCCCGTTGGGACTCGAACTCTAGGCCCTCCCGATCAGAGGCATTGCTTTGACATCAATTAATTCTCTGAGCCACCTATGCCGATATAATGGAGCTGATCAGAAGCTTTAACATAAGATGACAAATATGAAGATGATGAAAGATGAAGGTGAGCTCTTCTACGATGAGGAAAACCGTGGAAACGGTGTGGCGGTGAGGGAGATGTTGAGGACGGTGACGTGAGACGTTGGTGAAGCAAATTCTTCTTCTTCTTCTGCACTTCAAGGGTTAGGTTCAAGAACCTGTTTCGGTGTCCACTTCCTTCTGGGCCTTCCTACATCTCTTCTTCCTCTGCATCTGTAGTTCACTGCGAGTGCTGGTAGTCTGCTGTCGGGCATTCGTATAGATGTTCATACCATCTTTTCTGATTTCTTTCCAGTTTCTCCAGCAGTGGTTCGACCCCCAGTTTATTTTTTATCTCTGTGCTTTTCTTTTTATCTAGGATATTATACCCTAGAGTATGGCCTCGGAATGAAAGCTATGACGTGAAGCAAATTAAAATGGATATATTACGGAGGGTGTCCTCCCTACGTGCGAGGGCCTCACCGGCCGCGGCACCTGCCTGGAGAGCGGCGCTGGAGCCGTGACCAGACGCGACGCCGCGCCGCGCGGTGCGCTACGCTGGGATGACCGGCAGCTTTCCCCGCCCGCCGCACGCCCGCGCCCCTGCCTCACTTGGCCCAGCCCGGCCCGGCCCGACTCGGCCCGGCCCGCCCCACTTCCGCCCACGGCCCCCGTTCACGCTCCCGGCCGCGCGCCGCCCCCGCCCCCACCGCGCCCCCCGACACTCTCCTACCTGCTGCTCGTCCGCCCGCGCGTTAATGCAGCTCAGCTGCTGCTGTTGTTGCCGCTATAGTACACGCCATATAAATGCGAACTCGACGAGTGGAGCAAAGTAGCGTGGTATGAACACTGCGGTTGCCCGCCACTATCCGTAATGACTTTCATTGATGTATTACTTTTTGTATTGCCATTGTCAGTGATGTTTTCAGTTGGGCAGGTACTTTCACTTCGGAATCTGAGGAATTGATCTGACTCGCGTTTAGGATTTATTTATGTGGTTTTATAATGAGGCAGTCCAAGTGTAAAGCAGTTCTGCAATTGTTGTTCCCACGGTTCACGCCAAATAATTCTGATCTCGACTAATAGGGGGAGATTTTTTTGTCGTACGAAGAATGAATACGAATCATGAGTGTGAATCGAAGTCTGCCGCTACTACCAGAACAGGGCTGCTTTTTAACGCTGTGATTAGTTTTCAAACAATATTGCTATTGTTAACCCTTTATGATTTCAGATCTGCAAATACTATCTTCTGTTCGTCCATTCTTTGACATATGCAGTAGCTGAACTAGATCGTGATTTAGAAAAATTATTTGGGAGCTCCCATGATAGCACGGCTTCAACGTAAGACTGCTCCGCTTCTTGTACTTCCTCCATAGGAGATGAACTTCGAGCCGAGGGGTTATTACTGCGTTGCTGTTTCGTGTTACTAACGCTTGTGCGAGCCACAACTACGTGTGTGTTCGTCTATCTACTATTTATTTCACTCTAAAATTGTGCCGATTGCCGTGAATAATAGTGGTTTTCTGATACTATTTGTCTTATTTTCTTTTACCATATTTGCTTCACAGTTACTTGAGGGGTTCAATTACTGCAAACATCGGTATCGGTGGTGCAGGGGTTTGGGAAATCGTCTAAGTTGGTGAACGCGCCGAAGAAAGAATGTGTATTTATTTTTATATCGCCAAAAATCAACAAACAAAAGGAACTTTTTAGTTCCATTGTTTAGTTCCTAGTGATGAAAAAAACAGCACGAATGTTCTCTCCCATATTTTCACGCAAAATTACGGGAAAAGTACTAAAATTTTCGAAGAATTATTCATGATCTTAATTCAAAATCTATCTTTAAGGAACAGATTTCACTAATATCTATCTTTAATATTTTAGTTGTAGGAAGACTCGACAAAATTTTGAACTTCTGTAATTTTCGAAAAATCCGGTATTTCAACGATCATGAGACCTGCACTATTCTTTTAAACGTCCTTCTGTCTATCCCACCATTTAATCAAAAACGATGAACTTTTTTTTGAAAATTTGGAAAACGTCCTAGGGGCTTCATGTAAAGTACCCCTCAAAATCGAAAATATCGGTTTCAAATTCAAGGGACCGCGACATCAACCAGATCGATTTGGAATGTCAATTTTGGTTAAACCGTTCAGCCGGTTTAGCGTTGTTCAGAGAGGGACAGACGTTTTGCCGTCATTCAATTTTTAGGTATTAAGGACCCACAAACCATTGATTCTGGTTACACCATGTGATGGAGGATTTTTTTTCTAAATTTACCAACTAGATTTATCCACTTTTTCATTAACAGGGCTTTATAATAAGAGTTTTCCTGCCGAAAATTCGCAGTTTTTTCGCGCAGCATTGCTTAACTTTCTTTCTACTCTGTAGGGAACGTTTTTTGAACACTGATTCAAATTCTTGTTCGAGTACCCATAAGTTGTGGTGAATTTCATAGTTTGAGTGTGGTGTTATTGGCTACTCCTTACTATTCCTGAATCACCTGAATCATCATTATCTTTCATTCATCATCCTTAGTCAACTCTACCATCACACAGATAATTAAAGAAAAAACAAACTGTCACTTCAGTCACCTGCCTGGAAAAGGCAGGATAAACCATCTGGAAAAGGGTTTCTTAAACCATTTCCATCACATACTCTCATTTCAATAATGGGTCAATCAGTATCATCATCATCATCATCATCATCATTTTTTATAGTGAACTGAAGGCGTTGAATCGTAACTACATTAACCCTGTACACCTATACACATTTCTTAGCCAATGCAGCTTATGCATTTAATTAGCTTGATTACTTCACTTTAAAAATGATGAATGTTGAAAGTAATAATAATGAATAATTGAGGCATTCAGTTTTACAATTTATTACTTTCCCGTCCACATCTTCTCTATTTGTGACATTCCCCAAGTTCGTTGTTAATTGTTTATTTTCATAATTGGCGAATGCTTCCACGCGAAACCAGCGATCTATTAATTGTCAGTATCTCTTTCGGTTTTGCATAGATGAGATCTGTGTTTTCATATCTTAGCCGATTAAAGCGCAACGTTTGTAGTTACATTCTTTGCCTTGTCCAACAAACCGTAATGCCGTCTCCAACAGATGATGACTCAGACAGAAGGCACTTTTGTGACCTGAAGAAAGTTAATTAAAAAGGAGATTCGGTTCTTCAATTAGTGTCAAACATCTTCGGTACTCAACTGAAATTAATTATGTCTTCACATGAGTCGTATTACTAATTGACCGTTTTCCACATAAAATATACTGAAGAGGCACAATATACTCTGTGTATAAAGTTATGCGGATAATTGCGTATAAAACTCTTCGTTGTCTTCTACCTTGTTCCTGTCAATGAACTCTCTCAATCTCTTGTACCATATTTATAAAATATTTTCTGCCTTTCATAAAACAATATTAGAAGCTATGACATCAACTTCTTAGTCCCAGAGAAATTTTTCCTTGTATGCTTTCTTTTAAAAAGAATTATGGCCGAAAATAACTGAAATTGTGTGTATATAACAGCTATTTTGCTGCTGTTAATTTAACATCATCACCTGCAGTTCTCCACCTTTAAACTGTCACCTTTTGCATGCATGCGAACCAACGGAATTCACAATCAACATGTGGCAGCATGCACGTCATGTCGCTTGTAAACAAATTTCGTGAGATGCTCATTAAAGGCTACACATGCACCGTTAGTTCAGACAAAGCAGCTGTTTTGTTGACACATGCCGGCATTACGTGATTAGGTTCACACATATTCCCTACTGTTGCTCCATTTACCTAATCTGAGGGTCGTACGGTATGCGACGGAGACTGAAAAACTCCTGTGAGAAACTCCTCGTACTGTAATCGGAAAATCTACGAGAGAGAGAAAATCTTCACGCAACGCAAGGTTGCATGTTTTCGAGTCCGTGCGTTTCAACCTAAAGCCACGCCGGCGATGGCGGCAGAAGCAGAGTTTCAAACGAGATTTATCTGGAGGAGCTGTTCCTCTCTTTGTCGCAAGCTCACTGGAGTAGTTGCCGGTTGTCCGTGTTGAAGGCTCTACTCCGGAGTCCTTACTCGGCATTTTCGCTCTGTGAATGCCCCAAACGAGCACGACGGTTGTGCTGGAACAGTACTTCTGATGTTGCTAACAGTGGCAGTCGGGTGGTCGTTGAGACAGGGCAACCGGGAAGAAGCAATGAAGCTTTTGAGGCTTTTTGTCTGTGGCCCGAAATGAAGTCTTTACCGCGTTCACTGCGTCCTTTCGGAGACGGTCGGCGTTCTTCAGGCAACGTGCTGTTGTTGACGTTTTTCCTGGTTTTGCGTGACGTAATTTAACCTTTCAATGGAACATTGGTTTTATTATTTTAGTAAAGGATATTTATTTACTGAATAAAGATTGACCCACTTATGTTGTGAGGCAATATCTCCAAAAATATTAACTTATTTTAATATATTTATGGCGAAAATTGTTGTTCGTTAAAAGGGTCTTGCAACGTACGCACTCAGAAGTGACTACGTTCTGAAAAAAGATATTAATTAAATTATATTTTTACAAACTTCTCCATTCCATTGCAGTTGATTGATACATTTCAATTCTCACTGAATTCCCTTTTCCTGATATATACATTTCTAAATTGGTTTCTGTAAACGAGAACGGAACTATATTGGCGAATTGATCTTTTTCTAGTACTTAAATTATAAAAATTAATATAAAGAACGAGTGAATGGACCGATGCAACGTAATAATAACCCTCATTTCATTCATGCAAAATATTAATCATACAATTTCTCCCCAAAACTAATATTTTGTTCTAAATGCTGTGAAACTGTGCTAGTAGAAATCCAGTATGTTTAGAGAGAAAAACACCGGAATGTGTGAAATGATTGGATTGGCATGAACTTCGGTTTTGCTCTAGCTTACAAAACCTGCAGAAACTTGCGGAGGGTTATCATTTATGCTGCCCTACCTACGTCAATTCTTTACCGAAAAAAACTTATTACTTTTGCCATACTTCATTGTTGCTGTTGAAAGAACATGTGAGGATAGGGTGTCATTGGTAATAATTAAAAAAACGAATTGTGAACATTTACAGAAAAAATACGCATTTCTTTCGACGCAGTGAAGACAGAAATGCATCGTTTTTAATTGGCAAACGCGGCGCTTACACAATGCGCGCGGTAGCAAACATTACTCACAACATAACGGGGAGGAGGCCCGTTAAGAAATGACATCAAGATAATTGTCAACACGAGAAGCGAAGAAAGTGTGAAATGCTTGTATGGAACATTTCCTGGTTTTTGTCACAACTCCTCGACTACCATTAATTCTTCCAGTAAGCATCGTTTTCCGTTTTACAAAAATGTTCTCACAACTCCTGCCCGAGAACCAGTTTACTGAGGAGGAAACAAGACCGGGATGCAGGTGGATTGAAAGTGCGGTGACCTTAGCTCATTGAACGGTGAAAACAGGTCTCCCTATGCCTACATAATTACTCTATATGATACATTACTGTTCATGTTTAACAAGTAACAGTATCCTCCCGTGGTGTAGCATCCCAGTGGCTATATTGGTGACCTGAGATTGGCTATGTGTATAAATCGATGAACAAAAACGCCGTGATAATACTAGCATGACGTTGTAATTTTGCAGAAAGAGTAATACGTAGAAAGAAGGACAAAATAATGAATAAGACTTGGATAATATCAAGGGGAAAAGATCAAACGCAGAAAATTAATACTTCTTTAGAAGTAGACTAAACGAGTAGAACTTTCTCCACGCTCATTATAATGTGACAATATAAATATTAATATAAATGATAGCGAATTACTTAATATCGCAATGATGCAATGATCAAGATTATAAAGGAAGTACTTTGCAAATAATTGGTGATGATGGCGAAATGCGACAAATTAGTTCCATCAATTTTACTTTTTTAGACAACTCTGCATTGAATTTAAGTACATAACTTGGTGGGCATTTCATTTGTCTTTGGGTAAGTCTTGTATTTCAGAAATGTTCTGTATAAGTTAAGACATTTTTGCGACACACATTCTTTGAAGAACATCGAAAACAACAACAACAGACCCGGATCTCAACAAGGCGACCATTTCCTTTGTTGGTATTCTCAATCTTTTTACTTCATTTTACACTGCGAACGGTTCGTGTTAAAGCGAGACGTTCTCTACATACTACACGAGTCCATTCACTAGCAGAAGCGAATTAATCCGGCAACACTGTAGAGACGATTCAATGGCTTCGAGGACTTCACGGAAGAGACGACAAAGACAAGTGAAAGGTACCAGTCTGTGTACAGACCTAATTCGCGATATCACTTCTGCACTTCTAGGAACAGTTAAACTGCGCCATACACACAGTTCAGAAAGATTTTAGAAATGTGGAACAACAAAATGAAACTGTGAAAGCTCTGTTTGTGACAAACGCAATTACCGAGATATCTCTTAGCTGAACGCGGGTATTCGTTACAATTTTATGTTTCGAATTGATTTTTGAGCCTTGAATTTCTTGTTCACTGTTCACTAAACTATGAAGTATAATGAACAGTGGTGAGCAGTCTTTACAACTGAATATTGTTTGATCAAATGACCCTTAAATCCATACAAAAATTTTGTAAACTTGTATTCGAAAAGAAGTCTGATACCCGCGAAAATATAGAAATACATTTCATAGAGACATGATTAGAGAAGAGTATTCTAAAACCATGCCAAAATACTCTACTCACTACAAATGGTACAGCATTTCGTACGAAAGCTAAATATTTTCATACAAATATCATCATAAATTTGACAAGCTCCTTTTTATACAGACGCATCAAGTCACAACAATGACACGCAATTCACAGAAATTCGCGAGCACGAAACGGAATTTCATTGTTGCATTCCCTGCATTGTCGCTATTCTCTGAGAGCTAGTAATTTTTGTTTCAAATATTTCAAAATAAATGATTTCTAAAAGATTAATCTGAAAATGTATAACAAAAGGTCGAATGTAAGAAACGACCAAAAAGAAATAGTATACAAAATTGCAAATTCTAATTTACAACGCTGTCTAAAGCGCAGTAAATTTGCAGCGGGTTATTACGTTTGTCACGAAATTATAGAAAAATAACTTCGCCGCTTGTGTAAATATTAACAATGTGAGAGAAAAGTAAAAAATTATATTTTTTGCAATTTTTGTAAAAACAAAACAATAGAGCAATATGGTGTTTACTTCATCTAATAGAGTACATTTAGCACTAAGCCTATCAAAAGTTTAAAGAAAAAATTTGGAGCCGTTTTTGAGAAAATCTTGTTTTTGTATTTTTTTTGTACAAATTGCGCGGAAAGATGGAGGAGGGAAGAGGGAGATCAAGGGCAGAACAACGTCTGCTGGGTTCCTCTAGTGTATTGTAAATTTGAACTCTTTGAGTATCATATTGTATGGACAATAGATGTCAAGAGCAAAAAATGTTCACACACATTATTGAGAGATATCATGTTTTTTCGCCCGACCCCTTTAATGTGTGGTAACCCCTTAAATGTGTGTCCCAAATATACGTAACAAATTGGAAGAAAATACGTGGTAAATATAGACATTTTCGGCTGATTATTAGAGGTGTTCTAGATACATGTCCACATTTATTTTTAAAAAATTACTTGTTATACAGAGAAGTGAAAGGAATATAAAAATGTTAATTTATTAAGAACATTTGTTTATTAAGACAAGAAGAAAATTGTTTAGCATGACTACACTTCTGTGCCTAATATTTATTTGTTCTTTTTTATTGCAGAAGAAAACAATTATTATTAAAGGCTCGCCAAACAATACGCAAAACGTATTGTATCAATTGAAAATAAATAGGAATGAAATTATTAACTCTAGACAAGGTATATTTTTCTTGACGAATGGTCTCTTTCGTGCATTATTAAGGATTATAAGTAACATGCTTTCGCTACCCAGCTAATGATCATTTCGCATAGGAACTTTTGTGTACACGAATCCTTGCGTAACTAGGAAAATGTTACTAATCCTGTCATTAAGAGTCTAAAAGTGTCCATCAATCTTTTGTATTGTCTTCTTAAAATAAATAATCTTCGATTGATCTATCGCACCCTTCACAACTCAATATTTTCCTAAGAGCACAGAGTGGTCTCGCTTCTTTAGTCACTCTCCACCGTGCTATCTCCTTCCTCACAACTGCACGTAACTATCGCTCTTGACGCCAGTGTTGGCAGCTTAGTGCCTTCACTCTGAGTCTCGTAATTGGCCAGACGTATTAACGCATTTTACGTGCGTCGTAAACTAAGTACGCTAGTTCATTCGGAATTTAAAGATTGCTCGTGCCCTAAGAGAGGACAAACGTGCTGTAAGGTCGTGGGAGGGAAGAAGACCTGCAGCTGTCTTATTACAACACTTCAGATTGTTGAGGAACGAAAACAGGAACACACGCATGACTTGGCGCTTCTGGGGACATCGGTGAAGGGACACGAATTTCAGGCAATTACTGCAACAAACGGTAGTTAGGTCTAGCCGCTCCATGCAAGTCACTCTAAGTGGCTATTGATTTAGCTCCAGCGTAGTGTACAATATATCGTAGCCTACTTTCTCCGTTCTAAAAATGGAAAGCTTCGGGTGTCTTAAACAGGGACGGAATTGGTCCTTTCGAAAAATATAATATGATAATCGTGTCCATCATTCTATTCAGAATCAAGTGTTGCTCGTCTATAACCTTAGAGATTTTTTAATCATCTTCTTTCAGGAATTGTTCCACAATTTCTCATTAAAATTTTACTTACTCTCTGCAGTATCATAATGGAAAAGCAAATATTCATTGTTATGCTACTTGAATTTTACCCATAAATTTGTTCGAACGTGTGCTCAGGACTTTTGAGAAATTATTTTTGGTACATGGATTTGATTTTACTTCACTGGGCTTACAATAATGTGGAATGGTTAATGCACATTACTGAGATAGCATTGTATATTATATTTCCATTTTAGTTATTGTTATTTAATTTATATATACATTTTAATTAGTAGAATATTCATTTTTTTAACTTTTTACTCTTGGGATTTCAGAATTGCTAAATACTTTCCTTTGTAAAACAAATAAATGCTGTAATACATTCCATTTAAAAGGAGGGTTCCATGAAACAAGACGCCCGAGACTATTAACTATTAGAAAATATGTTGCGTGAGATAAAGTTGCAAAATGTCTGCGACTTTGCGTCGGTACGTTTTCAGAAATGGAGGCAGAAGACCGTGTACGTGAGATGCATTTGAGGGTAGATGCCAACAGTCGAGATCAATATGCAAAGACGGCACACTTTTTACAGCCAAAGCAGTGGTGCGCAACGCAAGCATAGCGAAAGCATTAAATAATTAATTTTGGGGAAGATACTAAACGATGGACAATATTTGGTACACACACCGTCCCTATGCCACCGCGTATTCCCTCATGAAAATTAGCACAAGTACGCCAACTTTTGGGAGAGGATTAATAATGGTATGTCGCCCCCCTCAACATTTTTCGGGGGATGGCGCACCTACACACCGTGAACGGTCCAGCATTGAACCTATTAGAATAACATTTCATGCAAGAAACAGAAATATTTTTAGCCGTTTTTCATTGTAATCTGACCAATTTTTTCATCGTGTGCTGCTACAAAAGGGTTTGCTGGACACAGTGTCATCCTTCTTTAAAAGTATCCTGGGACTGTCTTCAAAATATTTAAAAAACACAAATGAATGAATAATATTCCAGTGAATATATCGTCACGAAAATATTAGCCTTTTGTGTTTTCCTTTTACTTCGTATGTGTGATGTCATCCTTAAGAGCAAATTAATCCTCCGCACAACCGCCACCGTCTCAAACACACCATCAGGCCCGATTGTAGGTACTGCGGGGCCTCCGGGCACAACATCGTGTTGGAGTTCCCCCCCCCCCCCGGAAAAAAAGCCTTCAGGTTTACTAAAAAAACTAATAAACAAACTTTTTTGTAGAAAAGCAAATAAATTAACAAACTAATTACGAAAGGAACGTACATTTCATACAGAAAAATTTTAATAACTTTTTTTCCGAGTACATTACGATTTTTTACCGGGACGCAGGCAAAACAGGCCTGCAAGCAAAACCAGCATGATGGGCATAGATGCGGGTCATCTGACGGGAATAGACGGGGCTCCTAAGCAACTGCTTGTTTTGCTTGCAGGTAAATCCAGCCCTGCCCAGCACCGTGTACCTACTTTCGCATGCCCGAAACCTCCCAACGTAAACAAACCCTTCCTCCAGCGCTCCCCGCACCGCGTAACCAAACGGCGGCGCGGTCCGTGCGCCTTATCTGGCCTCCGGGAGGCAATCACGTTCGCAGATTGGGCGCGCGCGCGCGGGCCCACGCCCGTTCCGCCTTAGCGCAGCCGCCTGGACGCGGCGCGCCGCCGCCGCCGCCGCCGTATCCGACAAGGCTGTTCCGGCGCGGCGGGGAAGAGGCGGGGTGGCGGTCGCGTCTTTGTGTGGGCCGATCCGGGCGAAAGGTCACGCACGACCGCCTCCCACGGTGCCGAGGAGCGTCCGAAACGGAGTGGTTCCAGCCCCGAGACCGGTTCCAGCCGCGCGCGCTTCGCCATTTCGGAGCCCCAGGGTCGCGGGACGGTATTGTCGCCAGAGAAAACTGGGCAAGAAAGTTGCCCTAATTTATGAAGATTCCTATTAAGTCCATCGAAAGTTCTAACGCGAGTTTATTATATTTCATTTTGTGAAAAATAATGTGCTTCTTGCTTCGGTAGTGATAACAATAAGAATAAAATAACAATAACTACAATAACAATAGCAGGCATGGCTAGAGAAGTCGAGAAATACTAACGATCTCGGCTCATGTCGTGGTACGACACTCGCCTTAGGTATGTGTGTTTCTGTATGTTTATGTTGAAGGCTGAGAATTCTGATTAGAAATTTGGCGACGACATAAAGTCCCATTCAATGATCTTACCGGGTGAGTTCAGCTCAAAGTCAGCATTACCGCTGTATCTGCAACGACTCTAGCAGGGAAGTCCTGGGATTTGACACCCAATGATGGCAGATTTTA
The DNA here is from genome assembly GCA_031308135.1 of Acheta domesticus. NCBI lineage: Eukaryota > Metazoa > Arthropoda > Insecta > Orthoptera > Gryllidae > Acheta > Acheta domesticus. Next base: position 81,987,465 of record JAHLJT010008756.1, on the reverse strand, counting down.
TAGAATTCTTCTAGAATATCCTAGAGGAAACCAGTGAAGAGGGCAATCAATTTGTCTTGGTGAGAGATATCGATTGTAGGTACCGCAATTCACCCAAATTGCGTTTACGTTGCTTAAGAATTTCGAAAAAAAACGCTGTTTTTAGAGGAAAGTCTTAGAATAGTCTCGATTGATCACTTCCCCACTACGACACCGAAACGTGAGGACATGACTTCCAAATTTGTCGCTATTGGTGGGCCGGAAGTATGGACAGACGTCCTCAGCTACCTGTACCTCGATTATTTCGTATATATGGAATGGAAACTTTCCTTTCAGCATTTGATCTTGGTATTTTAACAAGCCAAAAATTCTAAAAAAAAAATAATAAAAATCTTGAATATTCAATAACACGTTTTGTACGTTGTGTGTTTGCAGGTTGTGGTAGAGTTGGGCACGGTACTTTATCGTGCTCTGGACTTGGGCTAGGAGAGCAAGATGAAAGGCACCTCAGTCCTGACCTGGAGAGGCTAATAGAGCTAATGACATCGGCAGGTAAGTGTTTGATGACAAAGCATTTTTAAAAATTCAATAAATTATAAAAAGTATTTAAAGAAATTGATTTACATACGGGAAATGTTATTTCTTCGCAATACCCCCGAATCTTCACAATACCCCCTATAACGAGTAAAAGTGATCGATTTAAGACTTGAATCATAATTTTTTACACAACGTACTTAATTTTTTGTGTTTATTTATAAACTATTAAATTATAAATTAGAAGACATGAAGGTGTATTGAAAAAGCTTTTTCTTTACCAATACATAGTTTCTAAACATGATTATTTTAAAAAATATTCAAATTCAAGTGTCTTTCTAGAATGTTTTTTTTCGTGAAATGTAATTACAATGTGACAAAGAAATATCACAAACTGTGCCATTAATCTACCTATGTGTTTTAATCACAAGGAAATTTATTTAAATAAATATTTAGCCAGACGTTAGTTTACACTTTGGAATACTGGTATTCGCTTCTGTTTTCTCTCGGCGAGAATTATTTACATACGTATTGCGAGCGTGTTTATCAGAGACATTTTTATTTTGTAATTGCAGTAAAAAAATTGCAGAAGTATGTCACACATTTCTTTCGTATGTAAATATTTCAAATTCGCTCCTCAGATTTCTTCCTTTGGGTATTATTGCCTGACAGTTGTTTGCAGTTGCTTTACTCAAATAAAATCTTATGACCAGATTTCGTGGACTCTTATTGTTGAAAATGTGCTAATACTTTGGTAAAAAAAGTCAAATAACACGTACAGGCAAATGATACCACCAGCCTTCACGAAAACGTCGATTTCCTGTCAGTTTACCAGTGTAATGTGTGTGTGTTTAATTGACAATTTAACAAACGGAAAAGGAACATAAAGTAATTATTTCGTATGGATAATTTATTTTGTTTAAAATTCGTATGCTGGGAATTATTTGTATTTGTTTTTTTTAAATTTAATTCTGTTTTGACGTTAATATCATGGCCAATACAGTAGAGGAAAACTCATAACCCAGATTCCTTGACTTGACGATTGTTGATATTCGACAAACTTTAGCCAATATTCGCGACCTACTCCCGTATCGAGTACGTTCGTAAATTCCGCTAGCCGGAAAATACAAAAATATTTAATACACGGGATGATGCTGACAGCATTTTAGTAAGGGGACAGTTACTTTTCGGTCATCATTCCCTCCATAAAGTTGAAGAAAAATACCAGTTTTATATTGTAATTTCTTCTTGAAATTTACTTGGCTCAGGCTGACAGGGAAAACTCCTTCATAGCGTGAGACGATTAACACGTGTTTTTTTTTAAAATACATTTAGTAAAATTATTTCCAAGTTAAGCATACCGTGCCCAATTCTCACTGGATTAGCCATTGTTTGTTTGGTAATCTCCATTTTGCATACCGTATATTTGTTCACATCCGTTACTGCTATCATTTCTCATGATCATTTCTACGACTTTTAGTATGAATTCTACACAGTTTTGTACAATTTTATTGCTAATAGAGAGTTTTTGCAAGGCGTGTCGAAACATATGTTGTTCATTAGAGGCAACCACGTAATATGTATCATTCAAAGTGTAAAGGTCCAATTTGCCCAATGTTTCCTTATAAGTACGTGTACAATGAATGGAAATAGTTGTGAACTGTGACCGCAGTGTGTCTCTAGTGCTAAATGTTTATAAGGTCACATTCTATTAATTCGCTTTTATGCACGAGAGCTGCTTACCGACATGATGTTGGAGGATGAGAATACTGCACATTGCTGTCACAGCTGAGAACATATTCAATTCATAATGATCAAGCGACTTGCATTGCACAGGAAACAAACTCACGTTATTACATACGATAATTACGGCTAATTATAGTATTCTGATATCTCTAACGTAACATTAGTGTTAGCGCACTAGCAGAGGCTCAAAAGTGGGTTCATATCACTTATGGTGCTTCACCCTGCACAACTACTTCTTACATTATAACTTTTCTTTACCTTAAATTGTCGTATCGTGTGAATGTATGCTGAAGCAACATATTCGTTCCGTAGGTGTTTAAGGTAGCAGCCGCGAGTTGCCCGGCCTACGGGTTTGACTCCCGGCTGGGCATTCATGTTTCCTTTAGTGATAGCATGGTGGTACCTATGTAGCACATAGTGATAGCATGGTGGTAACTACCATGTAGTGCCTTCAATACCCAATATTTTCCCAGTCCGAATGTGGTGTGAATGTGGTGTGAGTAACTGCGTGTGTGTCAGGGAGAATAGACCTCGTAATTGGCGAATACGCCGCTACGTGAGCAGCCATCTGACCTCAACCAAGACTCCCTACAAGAAAGAGGGTGGAAACGCCGTCCGACGTACAAATCACTTGGGGTAGAGTAGTCATCGGCCGCAATGGGCTTAGAGATCGTGCGAGGAATCTGTACCCGTAGCTGACGTCACAGCAGAGGGGGACGGGTACTGGATGCCGCCTCAAAAACATCGACTTCTTAGCTTTTCGACAGGAAGCCTTAGCACAAAAAAAGTACACTTACATTTTGTCTAAGAAAGCACCCTGAAAACCAATGAAACAAATTATTGAAGCAAGACAATTAAATGTCTCGATTAAAATCCCTAGTTCGCATTGGGCTACCAGATAGTTTTATGAACAGCTTCGGTATGTGAAGATGGCTCTACTACGCATGCGCGATATTTCCCTCCTCGTGGATCTGGCTCGTGCTTTGACGGTCGTCTAATGCACAGATACCTCGTACAAGTGTGCAGTTGGTCTTTCTACTTGATAGCTTAGTGCTTCGGGGCGCGCTAGGTTGGAGGTGGCGGTGATCATCCCCCGCTGGATGGCGAGATTCGATACCGACCTACCCGTCGTCCTGCCTCCCAACCAGGTATCATCCAGCAGCGGGAGACCGCCCTTGCCGGTCCGTGTCCCGTTTGTTAGGGTACTGCTCCGATATTCGCCAGGTGTTGATCGTAGAAACAACGAAAAACTACCAAACAGCAGAGGGCCGCAAGAATTCTCCTCCAGGCAACCGTTGAATTCGACCTATGTAGCCAGTGTCTGAAGATGGTTCCACCATCGGGACTCGAAGTCTAGAACCTCTCGGTCAGAGGTACTGCCGGAGGTCAGTCCGCCGTTGCATATAGAGTTAACGTACCCTTGGGTGTAAAGACGCTATGGAGCTGAATGACGGCAGCGGATCGTCCCCTGGCAACCGAAAGGTGAAGCTCCCGTTAAATCGCCCAACTATGATGGCAATGATGATGCGCTGATGCAACTTTCCCGGGTCTGCCCATCATCCGCGCATCCCCTTCGTCGCCGCGTGTGTCGGTGAGCGCGCGGTGCGTGCGCGTGAGCGATGGAGGGGACGCCGCCGCACGGCACGGCCCAGCGCTGCGCGTCGCGCCCGGAAGCGTGTCCGTCCGGCCGCGCCGCTGCGACGATGCCGCCGCCGCCGCCGCCTGCGCAGCTTCCGCGCTGGCGTCACGGGCGCTGCGCGAGTCAACGACACCGCCCAAAGCCCCGCCCGCCGCACACAGCCCTGCGTGCGTGGCGGCAGCGACGGTGACGCGGCCTTTTGATTGGGGGGCGCTTGTGACATTGCTGGCGGTGGCCGCGGCGCTGGTGCTGTCGCCTACTATACTGCGATTTTTCTTTCTTGACGCATGGGGGTGTGTCATCAAAATGAAATATCTCACTGTATTTCGCGTCGTTCTCGATTGTGCAGCTAGGAGTCGCATGATCGCCCGCACTGCTCAATACATTCGCGACCATGCGAGTCCTAGCGGCACAATCGAGAACGACGCGAAATATCGTGAGATATTCCATTTTGATGACACCCACCCACGCGCCAAGAAAGAAAAACCGAAGTACAGTGTCATTCCGGTAGAGTTTGCGCGAGATGTGCACACTTGATGACCGTTAAAACGTGTGCAAGACACTCGGGAAGGGAGGTACTGCGCATGCGAAGGTGTCACTGGGAGAGGTGGCTCAGAACATAAACTGATGTTATTGCCTAGCTACATAGCTAGGTCGAGTTCAGTCGCTGTCTAGAGGAGATTTCTAGTGGCTGGATGTTCAAATCGGTAGTTTTCCGTGGTTTCTCCGATCAGTATCAGTCAAATACCGTAGCAGTACCCTAACAAACGGGTCACGGACCGCATTCGATCTTTCCTTCCTCTTCCTTGTCTTATCTGACTTCTTACACACACTTACCCTTCATTAATTACACTGTCGCTTATGCCGGGAGAACAGTCTGGAGCTTAGAGCTTGTCGCGGTTGGGGCGGTGCCCCACTGATGAGAGAGACTTCGTTGTGGGAAAGCCCTGTTCGCCGATGGTAGGTCGGTGCCACATCTCACCATCGAGCGAGGGAAAATTACCACAACATAGCGAGGCAAACATGCACTACGCTTACGGGACTAATTACATTAGTTGTTGACGCACCGGACGCGACGGTGACGCGAAGTTTCGATAGGGGACGGTTGTGACATTGCAGCCGGTATGAGAGATGCCGCCGCTGTCGCCTATGAATGTCATTCTCGTAGAGTTCACGCGAGATAAGAGCACTCGATAACCGTTAAAACGCGTGCGAGACACACCGGAAGAGAGGTATTGCTCTTGCTCAGTAGAGTCATTTACGCGTACCAACGCTCTTCAGCAAACATTGGGTGTTGTAATTCGAGCAAAGGATTGTCCGAAAATTTGTTTTGGCTTCGTTAGTAATTTGTTTTATTGGTTTTCTTGTGTGCTTTCATTCACGAATGTGAATGTAATTATCTTAATTCAAATACTAAGTTCATCATTTATGTCAGCACAATCCTGTTGACATCTTGATCCGTGACACGAGGAAGAATACTAGAGTAAACGGATGACCATCTTCACTGTCGCTATAGTCTGATTACTTCGAAAAGATTATTTTTGAAATGTTTTCGTTTCCAATTTCCTATATTTGAATTCTTTATAGTACGATATAGTAAAAGGAGGCACTTGCATACATTAATTGTATTCCTGGAAAGAACAAATTAATACATTTTCCAGCAGGGGACTTCAAACTACGGACGTTCTAGGGTTCGATGACCCTCGGTATGTCTTCTCCCCATATCTATTCGCACTTAGTAGGAAGTTGCGGGTTTTAACAGGGCTGGGGACAACGTTGGAAATGTCGGTGGTTTTGATGTTGGTGAGGAGTAGGGATATCGCTGCCATAGACCATGACAACTACAGTCGTTACGACGATAATTACGATATCTCAGACGACGGAGGTGTGCCTCGTAATGGCGATTATGATGGACTTCGTGAGCAGTGGTGATTCTGATGGAGTTGGTTTAGGTAGGTGGCATCAGTGGAGCTTGAGATTTTTATCAGTGTTCAACTGAGATAGTGTAGACGGTCTTGGTAGCGGTCCCTGCCGAGCCCTCAAAATATGGAGGTGGTGGCAATGGTTGTGTCGCCCGCAACCGTATCGGTCACCGTCTGCCACTCCTCCGCGGTTGCGCTGGCGTGGAATTTTACGGGCCATGAATCCTTTTATCCGACAACGATCTGACGGTCGTCATTGCCTTTCGTTTTCAGGGGTCGTCTCTTTAATATTCCTTCACAAGTACGTGAATATTCATATTATACAAAACAAATTTTACGAAATATGTTAATTGTCTAAGCGAGACAATGTGGTTGATATGCGGGTGTAAGATATAAAAATAATAATTTTGTTTCATGATGCAAACGTTGCTACACTGCAACCTATTGGAAATGGATCTGTAAAATATAAGCGTTTAAAATACGAACATCATTGCTTGAACAATTTCTTGAAATGTTCCTTCAAAAGGAGAGCTTAAATATTTAACATATTTGCTATAATTTCACATTACGTCTCTGACTTGATGGGAAAATGTAAATGGAGATTTTCTCAAAGCTCCATATTTTGGTTTCTGGGGAAACTCTTTTTGCTCGTCGTTCACTTACGTAGTTATTGAAACGAACGTCTCCCTAAAATAAAACGTCAACATGACATATACCTCTTAGTTACATATGACTTACTGTTTCTCTGACGCACTACGTCCGACAAAATCACAGTTTTCGTAAAGTTTTGTATCATCGGGCACTAGAGTGTAATCATTGCGTGTATCTATTTATGAAGTGAACGTCAATTGACTTGATAAAACGGTAATAGTGAGCTCCCGTGCGTGTCGGACTGTGTGATATCTCATCTCGTTAGAAAGGTAAGGCAGCTGCCATTACATTAGGTTTTTCAGAAAGTCATCTAGTAACATCTGGTAACGAGTGCAGCGCTCTGCCCGCGCTCAGCTGTTTTGTCCGCGTTGCGCGTGCCGCCAGGCGACAACGCTCAGTGGCACCGGTCGCTTGCTTAGCGGCCGCCTCAACGTTTCCTGCAGCCTCCGCTGCCTCCGTTGCACCCCTCGCCACTCATCCTGCCATCCCTAGCCGCTCTCGCCCCGTTCCTCTGTCCCCATCTGCATTTCCCTAAATTTATATCAATATGTTATTCATGAGATTGCCGTCAAAGTGATAATCAACTGCTCAGAACCGATACACTTGTTGCTTCTACAATATTTTTAGAAAAGGAATTACGTAATGAAAATATATTTTTCAGTTCATTTTGCTTTGGAAACTAAAACATTTTAATACGTCTACAAATTAAATTTTCTAGGTAGTGCTAGACACCCGTCGACGTTTGTATGTTTGAGAGAAACACTGATAGCTATTACTGTCTGTACTGCTGCTGACACCGTATCGTTGTTACGCTCAAATGCAACGTTAGCACCTGTATCACTGAGTGTGACACAGAATCTCCTCCACAAATTCGGACAATCATCGGATTTTGAATCGCCATTTCCCTTGTCACTCCTATCACCACTATCACTATCATCACCACCTACTTTACCGTGGCCGCCGTCGTCACTACCATCTTTTTAGTTACCGCAAGTTCTTGAAGCATCATTGCAATCAAAACAGGCCCCTGTTTTTGTCCTGTTGCGCGATCTCCACAACGGGAGATAGAGTTGCTGTGGCATTGCAGTGTCTAGAATTGCAAATCTCCATGAAAGCTACTGCAGTGTCTCCGATGGGATGGAGTTCGAGTTCCGACGGTGACAGGATTTCTACGTTAGTTACATAGATAGGTAGAATTCAGTCTCTATCTTGAGAATTCTAGCGGCCGGCTGCTGTGAATGGACGTTTTTAGTAGATTCTCAGATCCAGGCGAATTCCAGAGGAATGTCTGAGTAGTACCTTCATAACGGGACATTGACCGCACGCAATCCTTTCTTCTTCATCCTTATCCCAACCCATCCCTTTACTCCTACACACACACACACACAATGCCTTATACTCCCACTGCATGCTGAAAGAGCATTCGGTAGTTTCGAGCTTGTCACAGAAGGGGAGGTGTGCTGCTTGGGGAGGTACGCCGCTGGGGAAGATACCTGGAGGACGAAAACTCCAGAATCTGATGTGTAGGTCGGCGCCGAATGTAATGTTCGACCAGAGATAAGGTGACCAGATCTTAAAAATTAAAAAATGGGGCATGTGACATTTCATTGAATAAAAAACGAATCAAAACAGAACACATGTTGCATTCGCGCGTTTTATCATTCTCAGCGTACAAAAAGACACTATATTTCAATATTTCACAAGTTCTAATCATAACTTCTTCTACATGTGTCACAACTATAATGGATTTCATTCAATCGTATTTGCAGTTTTCAGTATTATTAAGTTGGATGTATTCAAATGAAACAGAGTGGTTACCAGCCTCTGTATTTAATAAGGAAAATATTTATCTAAAAAGAACCAGAAAATAGAGGAAAACTATGTCAAAAAAGAACATTAGAATGGAACATTAAAAAAACTCAATTTTTCATTTTCACTTTTATTCATTAAAAAAGTTGGCATATATTCCTCAATTAAAATTGCTTACCAAGTCGCTCAGATGCAGAAGCACTTACAGAAGCCAAAGATTTTTGAATTTTATCAGTAACGATATCGATAGCAATACCAGCATACACAAGATCAAATTATGCGATAACTCATTTTCCCTCTCTAGAACCACCATTGAATCACTCCATTCTTGATTTCAATAGTCTGTGAAATACTCTTGTTACGTGAAACATGAGCGTATGATCTACTTTCGCTTACTTTTTATAAACTAATGCAAACCCTACGCAATTCATAACGATAAATTTAAAATTGTTGACGTCAATTTATGTCGATTAGTCGTTGACACAAAAATACAGAACATAAAAAATTTTGATGTCAAGTTTTCCTTTCAAAAAATACAGGACATGAACTCAAAAAAAGGGACTGTTCTTGCTAATATGGGACGTCTGGTCACCTTAACTAGGGACGACCACTGCCACCTCCCGGGCTAAACCCCTTACATTTACGAGACCTACGTAGTTGACGCTCCTAAACTAAAAAAAAATTCTTATATATTCACTCGAAAAAATTAAGGTTGAATTTACCGGAAACATGATTGAAAACAAAAGAAATTATTACTCTTAAGTAGCGTAGTCTACCACTGTGCAGCTTCAAAGGCGCGCTGTCGGGTACAAGTACCTCTAGATGCGGTTTACGGTGCGTTCACATTGTTCGCCGCTGCCGCTGCCGCCGCCACTGCTGCCACTTAAACTCTTGCAGCAACAAAACTTGCGGTAAGTCTGTGCAATTGTTTCGTAATGAGATGCTTCACGTAGAATAGGGGATTATCTTGTAAAAAAGTAGAAGACCCTGTAAAATTCATAGCGGACCTTCGCCGATCAGTCATAGTGGTCTTCGCTGGGGCAGTATAATGAAGTTCCTATTGATTACTTTCGAATCCAGATTGCTATTGGCGAACCAGTTTTTTAGCTACTCTCCTATAATGGCTTCTTTCTTTTGTATAAAGGTTATTTTTGAAATACAAATTTTAGTGTCCTTCAGAGATTATTACATCGGTGGGTATTACTAACATCAACGTTGAATTCTTTTAGTAAAAAGAAAAGAGAGAAGCATTGAAGTACATACAGCCCAGACAATTTCACTACATTGGGAATAAAAATATGAAGTCGTTAATGGATCGGTGTATTTATACGTTTGCTCTATTGATAGTGTGTTTCGCCGTAGAATTATCTCCTGAATTGAGTACTCTGCAAACAAAACTGCGGAAGTAATTACAACACCGGCAAAATACGAACAAAAAGCCTTCCTTGTTCCTTTGCGCAGATTTCATCAACTGAAAGCATTGTTCGGCGAGTGGAGTGATTATATGTATGAAAACATAACCGAGGATTCTCTGTAAATAAACCAAGGAATATTATTATTTAAGTCTTAAAAACGGGTTAATAGACCGTTACCATATATACCTTTATACGGTTTCCAATTAGCCGAGAGGAATAACATTAATGATCTCCTGTTCAGGTGCAGCTTGTTACAGTTAGAGGTCACACCTTATAACGGAATATTGAACAGAAAGCATAATCACTTTTAATTATTGATCTTACAAAGAACTATTTGGTTCATTGAACTTGTACATAAATTGTCACTGATTTTCAATTGAGTTCTTGCTGATGAAAATTAAATGTTTATTTACCGTGTGATATTGATACTGTACATGGTTCAATTTTAAACACTTTTTGGGCTTTGTAAACTGCAATTTAATAATAATTCTGACATTTTGGGAGGATAAACACATTGTATAAATATGACATTCTCACTTGAAAGTTGAGTGATAGCTTTAGTACTACTTTTTAGCGAATTTTTGAGGTGCATTGCCCATCATAGAACGATAGCTTCGCTGGGAGCCCATCCGGCATTAATTTTAGGGTGGCGTCAGGTGACTTATCCGAGTCGTCGAATAATTGAGTATGCCATTTTTAAATGCATTAATTTACGTGCAAAATGAATTGGAGAAGAATTCAGAATACTATTCGTGATATGTGGTTTCAGAAATATTTTCTTATCGTCAGGAAGAAATACTACATACAATTTCAAAAGGGTTAGCCCGACAAATATTAAAATAAATTAACACGAGAGTATTTTTCCGCAAACTCAGATTGATGTCTGCTCTTGATGTTAGCAGTATTGGTGTATTGCCAGTCTTTCTCCTCAAAATTCATATACTGTAACGACTGTAAATATCCTTGAAAGAAAAGAAACAATGAAACAGAAAGAAATGAAAACAAAGAATGGGAAGTAAAAATAAAGAAGAGAGGCGAAGAGAAAGGTGTGTGTGAGAGAAGTAAGAAGAGAAATGCGCAAGAGAGAAGGAATTACAAAGAAGAGAAGAGAGAATGGGTGAGGGAGGAGAGTAAGAGAGGAATGGGACTGTATTTGGAGAGGAGGAGAGGAATGGGAAGGTATGTGAACAGGAAGAGGGGGATAGGAAGAGAGGAATTAGACGGTAGAAGAGGGTAACGAATGAGACAAGGGGAAAGAATGAAAGAGAAAGTGAGAATGAGAAGGCGAGCGGAGAGGAGAGAAAGAAAGAAACAAACAAAACCGTCGAGAGCGGAGGAGTGCGTGGTGAGCAAGGACGAGAAGATAGAAGAGGCGGGTGATGGCCGTGCGGCCGCGCATCTGTCGTGGTGGCGGCTCACCCGGAAGCCCCGGCGTGCGCCAACGGGAACAGCGGTGCGAGGCGCGCGGCGTGCTGTCGCAGACACGGGCGGTGGCGGTGGCAGAGGCAGCGTGGCGCGAGGGCGAGGGCGACGCCCGTACACAACACTTATACTTCGGTTTTTCTTTCTTGGCGCGTGGGGGGGAGGGGTATCATCAAAATGGAATATCTCACGGTATTTCGCGTCGTTGTCGGTTGTGCCGCTAATAGGCGTATGATCGCCAGCACTGCTCGATACAGCCGCGATCATGCGACTCCTAGCGGCACGACTGAGAACAACACGAAATATCGTGAGATATTCCATTTTGATGACGCCCCTCCCATACGCCCCAAGAAAGAAAAACCGAAGTATACAGCCTGAGACACGGCTCAGGGGAACCACTCGCAGATAAGCTCTGGGCAACAGAAGCTCATGTTTGTAGCCCATCAATTAACGCCCTGTTAGACTCATTGCCTTTCTTGCCGTGGAGTAATTGGTGTGACATAAGCAACTCTCAACTATACGCTGTAATAATTTACTAAGCTATAAATCAACATTCTTCAAATTTAGTAATATCAATTACCTTTATGGGAACAAGACCTTACCCAGCTGGTATAACTAGAAAAAATATGAAATTTGAGTTATGGCGATTATTTTATAACATTTTATAATTATTATTATCAGATAATACATACGAAGACTTTTAGTAATGCATATTCCACTATTAATCATTAAGCGTTTGATAGCTACACTTAAACGTATTTAAAGTTTTCGCTGGCGAATTATCTCAAACCATTTTTCGAGCAGCCCATGAGCAATTATATCAGCGAATGATCAGTGAAAAATAATTTCATCAGTAATTATGACTGTACATAATTGTTTTCTTACCACATGTTATATTTTCTTTTCTAATTGTAGGGTCTCACAGAGCTGCAAAACAATTGTTTTTTCGTGGTTATTAATTTATGATTTCTTTAACCTTAAGTAATCATTTAAAGCCAAACATTTTATAACGCTCGCGTTCCAAGATAATTGTTTTCATTTAAAAATTATAGAGTTTTAAAAAACTTTTCACTTACAGAGGTAAATATTCATATCACGCGTGCTATATAATATAATACATAATATATGTGTAATGAATTTAGAATTACAATAGTATTAAAGTTATTAAGCTATTAAAGTATGCGAACGAGAGGGAATAATGAAGTTGATATTAGGCTACATGACTATCCATAAACGCAACTGCATCACGAGGAACTTTCTTTCTGGGAAAATTTTAGTGTTTTGACATTTACAAGTAAATGTTTGATTCGTATCCAGTTAATTCAACTTCCAATTGATTTTATTTTTATCGTACTTCGAATGCTGTATTTTCCCTCGGCGAAAATGTAAATTTTAATTATAGTTCCAATAACAAATATTTGTTTTGCGTAAACATACTTCTGTTATTCTTTCCTAGCTACGTTCTCTTCGATTTACTGATTATATCGCTAACGGTCCAAATCGGTGCGAATTAATTTTCATTTCACAATGTTACTTCTGGTTCAAGATAAAAGAGCTTGTCTTCAGTATTTTGAACTGTCAAAGTTATACATTATCGCTTCACTATTATTACGTAAATTGTATATTAATATATATCCATTTGTCTAAATATGTTAATACTTCTAAAGTTTCCTTCGTAAGTTTGTTCTCTTCAGTAACCACACGTCGTCACCCGTAGACTTAACCTGTCGTTGCTGTCTCCACTTCGTCTGACGGGAAGTTCCTTCAGGGAGTACTATTGACCGGCCGTGGATCTGCGGTGTTAAATTGTAGAGATCCACTGCTCCCGCACTTGCACACCACTGTAGAGACCTCATACGTTAAATAAATAAGCAGCTGAGAACCGCCAGAGAATTGAGTGGGGCAGTACCATCTGTCGTTGTGTCGCCTCATGCAATCCCAAGTCGTGAGGTTTCGAATGTCCACCACCCTTGCGCCAATTCCTGGAAATTGTGTAGCCACATTCAAACTGTAAACCACAATGGAAACTAGAATAAGAAAATAATTTCAATAACGGTCAAGATTCTAATGAAGATAAATCTACGCGGCTTTCGTTGTCCGAACTCTAATTCATGTCTTTTTAGATCTGCTAATTTTTAATATTAAATCATTTAATTTATTGTGTGCTTAAAGAAATAAAATACGCCTGTAAAATAGTTAAATGAGCCTAGTGAATCTATTAATTTAACAACAATTCTGTATATTGTGTAACCCTGTGCATAATTATTCCAAAACGACATTCGACAGTACGTTTTTAATTGAGTTTGCGTCAAACTTATGTAAATATCAATCCGTGTAAGCAATTTCCGATATTTGTATTCCAGTTTATTAAATCAAATTCAAATCAACTCATTACAAATGCGATTGTGTTAGTTAAATCTAAAAGCGCTCCCTTTCGGAATTTGAAAAAAACATTGACTTCTAATAAGAGAAACCATGTAGAAATAAGGGTATTCGTGAAAGGAGAAAATTATTTGAATTTAAAAAAATACAATTTTATACTTCCGTATTATTGGTCATTCCTTTCCATATAGTTCTTTTCTCACTCACTCTGTTTCAAGTGTTTCCTTTCTTACCTTCATTTCCAGGAGGTTATTACTTTTCATTGACTCTTTCTTTTCTTTAATTTTTCTCTTTTTTTTCCACGTGTTTTTTTTTTCATTTCCATTCCTCGGGTATTTTTTATCTCTTAACAATCTAAATTATTCACTTCTCTCTTTTCTTTTTTTGGATATTTTGTTCTAGTTTATTTTCTACGTGGATCGCTTCTCGTTTCTAATTTCCACATATTTCTTTCATTTCTGCGAGTCCCTCCCATTGATTTTTATTTTACCTTCTCCTACGTTTCCGGGTGCCTCATTCCTCTTTCGTTTTTACTTTCCATTTTCGCGTGCACTCACGCACGCACGCACGCAGGCTCCGGCTGTCGCAGTCGGGAAGCGCGTTGCAACCTTTTCCTGCGTCCCCGCTTCTCCGCAGCCGCCGTCACCGTCGCAGCCGCTCCCGCTCGCGAGTAACAGGACCGCGTGTTCCGGAGGCGGCGCGTGGCGGCGGCGGCGGCGGCGGTGGCGGCCGTAAAATCCCCGCGCGGCTTCCGTCTTCGAGTTCCGAAAAACCGCGGAGAAACCGCCACCTCGCCGCCTGCTCCGCCCGTGGGAAGAGGATTCGGTTACGACCGATGCGTTCTGCGCTCGATCAGCGCACATGCTGGTTTCCGGGTGGGGCTGGAAATCTGTTTTCTTTGGACGGGTTCGTTTCTGTGATTTCTCAGGTTCTGTTCACAATGGGAAAATATGTATGTATGTATGTATGTATGTATATGTGTGTGTGTGTGTAAGGTTATACTATTCGTAGATGATACGATTTTCGATGAGCGCGAATTCAACGGAGATGAAGTGCAAGGCTGTTGGAGAACGTCTTACAAATGTTCGCACTCGACAAATATTTCGGATCCTATAATGATTACTAAAATGATATCCGTCGGGATTGTTGAGTAGTTGGATGATTCTATTTTTTTTAAAGGACTGACCGATATCGGAGGTACTTTAAAGGAACATTGCTCCGGTCGTTTTCATGGATTCTTTCGAGTATGTTGGTTGTCTGGGCGATTCCTTAAGAACGGATTATGGGCCAAGGAAAGGATTGTGGGATCATTTCTTCTTCTTGCCATTCCCAACTGCTAAATGTAATTCTCCACTGCCAAACAGGAATACAGTCACTTGATGAATGTGCTGATAGTTACATTTGGACGATACTTCACTTGTTTGTACATATCTGTGACTACGGATATTCAGAGCACACGCATGGGTAACAGATTAACGATGTATCCTCTATTGCGCTTTGTAGGTTATAATCTGTCAAGATTTATTCACACTTATAACTAATGATACTTTGCAACTAATTGTCGCATTTTTATTGGAATTAATGGTATTTTATTGCAGATGCTATCTTCTAATTATATGTTTCTAATTAGTTGTAGGAGTGTTAATATTCTGCCCAGAGAAAAAGCTGAAAAAACCTGTTGATGTTCACAAAAGTTAATACTGTTATACGACATTCAGAATAAGGGCTAACTGGATCCGCACGAGCATTCCGCACTTTGTAAATTATTGATTTTAAATGTGTAAATCGTTGCTTACTGAAACCAAACTTCAATTGGACCTAGCCCCCGAAAGATGCTTAACAGCATTCTAGGCCTATTAGCAGCATTCTATTATTTTTGAATAAACATTCTACAATGTTAACCGATGAGATAAAATTTCACAGAACATCGAATAATCGATTTAAGGTGAGACGGTAGGCCCTATCCCAACAATGTTAAAACAACCAACTTTGTGACCCATTTTCTCAGAAACTACTGAATAAAATTTAATGAATTTTGCACTACTTATCAAGTGATATATGAAGAGATTACTGATCCTCAGTTAAGTTGTTATCTCTTTTCGGAAGCGATTTATAATTTTTTTTCCAAAAAACGAATTTTTTCCTCAAAAAAATGTGCCAAAAAAATCCTAACACATTAACTAGACAAGTAATAATAACGATTGAGGATCCACATTGTTAGTATAACTTGGTTTATCATCAGTAAAAATTTCATGCAGATAGCTTTAATAGTTTCGGAGATAATGGGGCAAACGTTTGAAAATTTTAACTTCTGAGAAAATGGCACTCAAAGTTTTCAGAGAAGCATATGTTAGGAAAACTTGGAATATTTTTCACTGGAGAGTAACTACAGGCAGCCTACATCATAATAACAGGTTTCACTATCTTTTAGACCAGCCTGAGTTTTTCTTTTCTTCTTTCTTGCCTCCTTTGGCATTTGTTGGTCATCATATTTTGCCCTTGCAATGTGTAATCTGTCAAGTTCTCTACAAATATCAGCATGGGTTTTTCCCATGTGACACACGTAATATTTTAATAACTTCTCATACGGCACAATTTCTGTCATTATTTATTATAACAGATTCAGACACTCCCTAATTGTAAGGTTCTGATACCAACAAAAAGATATTTTGGTATTCTTACACAAATGGTGTTTTTGAATGCCTCACATTCTGTATTTTGCCATGTAGCCATCTTCTGAGAAGTTATGTCTTCACTTAGTACTATTTTCAACTTCTATATTTACACTACGTTTTTTTTCCTTTTAGACTCACTAGGAAGAGTTTCACATGCATTCGGACTCATATCATTATTTTCGTGCTGCAAAGGATTTGATCTGATATGCTGATTTTCTTTGAAAATGCGTTGTTTAAAGATTCCTTTACATTTCGACATTGTAGAACATATGAGACATTTATTTTAATTTTGTACCCTATAACACACCATAATTGATAATAAATTGAACTTTACTATGCAACAAACACATCAAGTCAGGCTTCTATACATGCGGAAAAATTGTTAACTAAATAAATGCATTTACAAAAATTGGACTATCACACAGACTGTTCTAATCAGCACCTGCAGGCAAAATTCCTTTACAAAAGTAAACAAAAACTAGCTTTCTGACAAAATTACAACCAGAGATATAAGAAGTTGTATGCGCGGAAGTACAGTAATTTTGCAGTCTGACGGCATTGTGACAGTCAGTGGAATCTTTAAAAATAAATTTCCTACTCTTACAGACGGAATAAATCAATGAATTTGGTTTAGAAATGTTCACAAAAAAAATATTATTTTATTATGCAAAAAAAGGAAATTCCATTTTTTTAAAAAAAAATCGGCCTACCGTCTCACCTTAATGTTCCATAATTTCGAGACTACTTATTTCTAACTAACCCAAGCTGCGGAGAAGTGTTACCACAAGAATTAAAACTTGCAATAGAATGCAAAAATTAAAGAATGCAGTAGAATATTCACAATGTTTTCATTTTGTAGATCAAGGAACAAACCTCCCGAATCGTAGCATTTCAAAAACCTAGTTTTAAAGGAATAGAGCTTGGTTCATAGATATGCAGCTAAGGTAGCTCAGGGAATCAACTGATGGAGGAATCACTGTAGTGTCTGTCCGGGGAGCCTTAAGGTTCGAGTCCCGACAGTGCCAGTATTTTCGACTCTGACTAGATAGCTAGGTTGAATTCAGCCGTTATCTGGAGAACATTTCTAGCGGCCGTTTCCCTGGTCGGTAGTTTTCTGTGGTATCTCCGATCAACACCAAGGGAATGTCGGAGAACAACCCGGACAAACGGGCCATGAACCGCGCCGCATGGGAGAGCCGACTTTACTTCCCCTCCGAAGGAAGGCATACGAAAGATTTTTTCGCCCTTAAAAGTCCACGGCTTCGATCGGGTTTGAACCCGCAACAACCCTATACAACTGCCCGAAACGCTGACCGTTATACCATCGAATCTGCAGGAGGGAAGAACACCGCCACATACTGGTATGAAAACATGCATTACACTTTCGGGACCAATAACCACAGCAGTTGACGCGCTCGGAAACAATAAATAATCAATAATTTATGCACGGTGGTAAAGCGTGATGATGCATAACGTGTTTTGTGGGTTGCATATGTTCATACTTTTACCATTCCACTCTTTAAGCGAGCATTTACGTTTTACGTCTTAGATTTGTTTTCAAACACTCCCGAAGAGAATCCCCCATCTAACAGGAGTACACAAAGATCCTAAATGTATATATATTATGTAAATATATTATGTACATAATAAGTTTTATACAGTAAGAGAAACATTACGAAGCATATTTCACGAAATACACTTCATTAGTTTTCATCAGAACCAGCAGCAGTTAAGGGCAGTAAATGAACTAAAACCCATTTTTACGTTTTATGACTCACGGTTGCCGTCTTCTCAGAGCTCATAAGCAGTATTCTTTGCTAGGACACGTCATTAAAGTTTATTTAACATTCTCTACATAACGGCTGGAAGCTGGTCTTCATAAAAGAGGCTTTATTGTGCAGAACGCACACCATTTACAGGTTCGGGGAAAATACTGAGAACTGACATCTCATTGAAGACGTGAGGTCTCTAACTAACGACAAATTGAAGCAGTCTTCCTCTTTTGAACATCTTGAAAATCAAATATTCACATGTACAAATTTTACACGTTTAGAATGTCCTAAAATTGTTGTGAATACATACATGTACACTAATTTTAGGATCTCTCGATTGTTGATGTTGGTTCTATTTTACTTATATATGATTACTTACCTAATTTTTGTTAGGTTAACACGTAACGTAATGATGCCATTTAATATTCATGTATAATTCATGTTCCAACGATTCCGGAAATTTTGTTGTGGTTCAAAGAACCACTGACCTAATTATGCACCTGAGAAAGGATGAGGCGAGACGGCATTCCTGAGCTGAATATAGGCAATACACGAAGGAGGGCGACTGTGCGGTCCTGAAGAAATTGTGGACCACATTTTAATATGTAGCTGTTTTTGTGGCTGCATAATAGAATAAAACCTTATTAGGGATAAAATTGAATGAACCGAAAAATGAATTAAGAATCAAATATAGCTAAATTTAATTTTACCCTTCTGAAACATTTGTATCATCCATTTTCGTATTGGTTGACAGTAGCATTATAGTTCGTCTTAATGAACTTTCGAAAGTGTAATGTTACATGCTCTATTTCGTGAAATAGTATAAATATTTTGTGCAAAGAAAATAGACTGTGGAATGATTTTTAAGGATTGAAAAACTGAAGTAATTTATCACAGACTTTATTATTAGCTTTTTATGTACTACTAGGAAAACTCGGCAGACGTTGTTCTGCCTTTCATCTCCCTCTTTCCCCTGCCATCTCCGTTTCTCACTGTCTCTCCCTCTCTCACCCTCATCCTCACCCTCATCCTCATCCTCGCCCTCATCCTCATCCTCGCCCTCATCCTCATACTCATCCTCACCCTCACCCTGTTCCTGTCTCTGCCCTTTCATTCCCATTACTTGCAGATTCTGCAAGTCTCTGAGCAGGTGAGGTAATATTGGGAAGCGCCGGACCAGCAAAACTGTAATAGAATGTTCAAAAAGCGCTCATCCTGTATATTATAGTGCGAGAAACGTTTGTGAGTGAGTGTTTTAAGGCCCTAGAACGCTTCGTTTAGAAGTTATTTAACGATATAGGTTCAAAAAAAAAAATGCTGCGGAGTGTGTTGCGGGTTGCATTTGATGTGCATTAGAAGTGCCAACTTTCATGGAGATCAGTCCAACGGTGTCGGAACTTAGCTCATATATATAACTTGCGTCCTCAGATCTCAGTTATATTCCTGAGGTTTTGAAAAAATAAGCGTGTTTATTTCAATATTTGACGTGTGCCTGAAGACACGTCAGCAGCGAGAAGCGACCCTCGCCTGCGCCTGCACTCGCGCAACGCGAGCGCGCCTCCGTGGGTGGCTGCCGCGAGGCCGCAGGAAGGCCGGCGCCGCAGGGAGGGCTTTGTTTCGCCGGAAGGACCGGGTGGTGGCCGGGCGGACACGGCGTGACGTCATGCTCATCGGCGCGACCGCTGTAATTAGCGACGTCGACAACAGGTGCCGCCCCGCCGCGAGCCGTTGGAACTGCAACACGCTAACGTTGCACCTCTGCTAACGTTGCCGCCTCCAACGCCGCAGCCTTCGTCTCCGCCGTCTCCTCTCGCCTCACAGCCGCCTCCGTTCACGTCGCCGCCGCCCCCTTCCAAACCGCCCCCGCCCCTCTTCAATTATTATTGCTACGATGGGCCATTGTTATTTTCATTTAGGTTTTTCTACATTACCGCAGTCTGAGGTAATTATCGGGGTCGACTTTTGCGGCAGGCGTTGGATCTAATCAACGACGTTGAGAGTTCATCTTTTTTGAAAGAGAGAACAGACAGAAGTTATATTGACACGACAGCGATTTCATTGACAAGTTTGCAGGAGGACAGAGAATGGAACAATCACCATTTCAGTACCTCATTGCAACTTTATACATTTTAGGCCTTGCCTGATGTGAATTATTGTAATTGATTGACGATAATGAATATGAAGTTGATTTATAAATGTTGAGGAAGAAATGGAGTAATGAAGGGCATGAGGGAACCCCGAGAAATCATGCAGTGAAACTGCATGTACCACAAATTCAAGGATCGACCAGGATTTTCAACTTCGCTGCTCAATGGGAGAAAGTAAGGAAGATGACCACTACCCTTTACCCTATTCATCAGTCATTTTATTCGTGTTCGTACTCCTTTTCTTAATCATATACTTCTGTCTTATCCAGCTGCCACCACTGTCGCCATCATTGCCGCCTTCACTGCCGCCTTCATTGCCGCCTTCGCTGCCGCCACCCCTGCCGCGTTCACTGCTGCCATCACTGCCGCCATTACTGCCGCCATCACTGCCGCCATCACTGCCGCCATTACTGCCGCCATTACTGCCATCACCACTGCCGCCGACCACCTCGCGGCTGTCGGCTCACCCGCCCGCAAGGTTGAGGGTCACTGGGGCGCGGATATGCAAATCGCAGGATTACGGCGGCGGGGGTCACGCCGTTCCACGCCTGTGCTCCGTAGCTGGCTGGGCATGGCAGTGTGGACTCGCTGGCGGATACAGAGATGAAGTTGATAGCCACGGTAATAGCTATGTGAGAGCAGGAAATCAGGACAGTGTTGTTAACTTAAATGGAATACACACAGATACTATAAAAGAAACGAGTCGGAAATGCCAGTTGTCCCAAAGTATATTTTACCTGTTGGTTGATTCTTTTATTTCGATCATCGATTTTAAAAGCGGGTTTTTTATAATGCCAACTTAAAGATGGAGAGAACTTCCTGATAAAAAAGCGTTTGTTATCTGTCGTGATACCCTCCGAACAAATTTCTGGATATCGGAGACGACTTTGTCTGAAACTACGATCCTCTTCCATTCTTATGGTTGGGGAAGGACTATTTCCCCATTTGCTCCTGGCCCATCTGCCGAAAAATAGGGCAATGTTGTGGCAATTCTGTGAGCATGATGACAGAGAAAGACCCGCTTTGAGTTGTACCGCTATAGGACGAACGTAAAACATAGTACTATGTGAACCGCAAGACACGAATTCACATCTTCCTACGCGAAACGAGGACGATACTCTTCGTAGCCCACATCTTCTCCTCGCCAAAAATTAGAGATTCATTGTTTAGATCAACATTTCTCGACCTATCGGTCTTCATGTATCGTGTATAAAAGTACCCCTGACACATTATGTCAGTACCCAAACATTGTGGTTAGAAATGGCATCGATGAATAGTTTGATGGCTACCGGATGGTACGACATGAAAGAAGATGGGACGAGAGACCTAATAGAAAAGGCAGAACGCCGAGAAAATCTGCTGCAAACTCATTTTGTCAGCCAAAAAATTCCACATGGGATTTATAAAAAAAAATTTCAACCGAGATTTATAACCTTGGAACTCGTATTTGGAAAGCTTGTGAGCTCTACTCAAGGTCACGTTATGCTGATGGTCGTTGCAAATATTTTTGGTGCAGTTTGGAATTCGTGAGCTCTCTCAGCTATGAAGTTAATTTACAATCACGTTCAAGTTAACACACGCCAATTTGAATAGTTTCAACGAATTTCATAGCGACCGTACCAGCTTTTGTGATCACTTTGTTTACGTTTATATGGTAAATGGGTCTAAGGATTTCACTTATGGCTGCGTGGGGACTCATTAATGCCACAATTGTGGGAGGGAAGGGGCTGGTCGGTAATTTGATTTTCTCTATGAAATAATTAATTTAACATTATTATGTTTTTAAGTATGATTTTTATATCAATATTATCAGTAAGCTTACAATATTATTTTAGAGATATTGGAACAAACTAATGTCTCATGATAAGAATCGCACCAAATACACTCCTTAAACTCTCATTTCTGATACATTAGCAGCTACCCAAGTACGACATTGGCTGCCTGTCTGGCGAAGTGATGCAATATTCGGCCATGCTCAATTATTTCAAAAGGAGTCAAAATAATGTCACGTTGGCCTGAACCGAGAAAGATAAAAGCACCATACTGTGTAAATACCATAAGT
The DNA here is from genome assembly GCA_031308135.1 of Acheta domesticus. Taxonomy (NCBI): domain Eukaryota; kingdom Metazoa; phylum Arthropoda; class Insecta; order Orthoptera; family Gryllidae; genus Acheta; species Acheta domesticus. The sequence goes on along the minus strand of JAHLJT010008756.1, from coordinate 81,965,310 downwards.
AGTGACCATAATTAAAAACAATTCGGTAGTTTTCTCAAATTCTTGAGCTCCAGAACTGAATTCATTGTAAGAAACTCAATGGACGATTAGCACTTTTCTGAATATTTCCTGAACGTGATCGAGTCCAAAAAGCCCAAAAATGGCCATTCATGTCGTATTATATTCAGATGCGACTATAAAATAAGAAAAAATAAGAATAAATGACCTTCGTTTTAATCCGCACCACTAGAAGATATGCGCTCCAAATTATGCAAGTTTGAAGCCAGTGAGAAGCTTCCAATTCGCTTTTTGCTTGAAGTGGTATCCCTAGGCGCTTGCAGTGGTCACCCTATATACAGTGATTATGTCAGTGATACTGTAAGAACGGACCGCTTTGATAGCTACTGCTTGTCTACTGATGGCTCATAATTGCAGGTTATGTCATTACACTCAATTTCATCTACGCGTTTGTGTTATAGTTTGCTCATGTGTAAATGGATTCATCACTCCTCTTTGCATTGCCATCATCCTCGCCGACACGACTCATTTTGTTTTCCCTACCCGACCGGATCAAAGCGGTCCCTTCTTAGAGTAACTCCCATGCATCTGCAG
>JAHLJT010008756.1:81937031-81963719 GCA_031308135.1 Acheta domesticus | reverse complement strand
GCAGGGTGAAGCACTATACCATAAGTGATGTTAACCCACTTCTGAGCCTCTGCTAGTGCGCTAACACTAATGTTACGTTAGAGATATCAGAATACTATAATTAGCCGTAATTATGTGAGTAATAACGTGAGTTTGTTTCCTGTACGATGCAAGTCGCTTGATCACTATGAATGTAATATGTTCTCAACTGTGACAGCAATGTTCAGTATTCTATTCACCCAAATTGCGTATGTATTTCTTATTGAATGACCTCCTTCTATGATGCACTAATGTAATAAAATTTTGAAAGTGTTAGGTGGAAGAGCAGGCTAAATGGCCGGAGCCTCGCCACAAATAAAGACATTTATTTATTTATTCTCATCCTCCAACATGTCTGTGAGCAGTTCTCGTGGTATAAGAGCGAGTTAATAGAATGTGATAAACATTTAGCACCAGAGGCACACTGCGGTCACAGTTCACAACTATTTCCATTCATCGTACACATACTTATAAGGAAACATTGGAGAAATTAGACCTTTAGACTTCGAATAATACAAACTAGTGAGAACCCGTGCGATTAAATCGCACGGTTAGTCAAATAACCAAACTGTTTTCTGCTTAAATTCTTTTTTTGTATTCCAGCATTATAACGACCTAACCTCACTAAGATCACTAACCTCTCATATTTCAAGATTTCTATTCAATGTAGAAAATCACGTTCACGTGCTTACACAACCTACACTAAATTGAAACAAACAAAAATGCTCGAGATTGCAACATTCACTTGTTTCCCGCCACCGTGCGAGTGTAACTTTCTTCCGATTGATCGCGCGGCAATCAGATATTACAGATCCCAAATTACTACTTTTTTTAATATTTAGGTATTTTAACGCCCTTTTTCAATACGAATGTCCCATGTGCAGGTGAAAAGAAACACGATTTTTCAATCCATTGCTTCTTTATACAGATCGGTTTCGTATGCCGCCCAATTTATTGAAAAGACCAAACAGCCCTTTGAGAAATAATATATAAGATTACATGGTTGCCCCTAACGAACATCATATCATGTTTCGAAAGGCCTTGCAAAAACTATTAGCGAAGAAATTGTACGAAACTCCGTAGAATCCATACTAAAATTCGTAGAAATGATCATGAGAAATGATAGCAGTAACGGATGTGAACAAATGATACGGTATGCAAAATGGAGGTGGCAAATACATGGGGAAGTAAGCATGGTATGCTTAACTTGGAACTAATTTTACTCAATGTATTTTAAAAAATTACTTGTTATCGTCTCACTCTATAAAGGAGTTTTCCCTGTCTGCCTGAGCAAAGTAAATTTCAAGAAGAAATTTACAATATAAAACTGATATTTTTCTTCAACTTTATGGAGGGAATGGTAACCGACAAGTCCCCTTACTAAAATGCTTTCAGCATCAACACGTTTATTAAATAATTTTTTTGCATTTTCCGGCTAGCGCAATTTACGAACGTACTCATATGGGAGTAGGTCGCGAATATTGGCCAAAATTTGTCGAATATCAACATCGTTAAGTCAAGGAATCTGGTTATGAGTGTTCATCTACTCTATTAGCCATGATATTAACATCAAAATAGAATTAAATCTAAAAAACCAAATAAACACAATAATGTCCAGCATACTCATTTTAAAAAAATAAATTATCCATACGAAATAATTACTTTACGTTCCTTTTCCGTTTGTTAAATTGTCAATTAAACACGCGTACTACATGGTAAACTGACAGGAAATCGACAGTTTTCATGAATTCTGGTAGTATCAGTTGTCAACTTGTTATTTGACTTTTTGACAAATTTTGCACATTTTCAACAATAAGAGTCATGAAATCGGGTCATATGATTTTATTTCAGTAAAGCATTGCAAACAACTGTGAGGTAATAATACCTACAGGAAAAATCTGAGAGTGAGTATGAAATATTCACATTACGAAAGAAATGTGTGACATACTTCTGCATATTGTTTATAGCATTACAAAATAAAATGTCTCTGTACGTTGAGTAAAAATTATGATTCAAGTCTTAATCGTCACTTTACTCGTTATCGGGGGTATTGTGAAAAATAACATTTCCCGTATGTAAATCAATCTCTTTAAATACTTTTCATAATTTATTAATTTTTACAAATACTTTGGCATCAACACGTACCTGCCGATGTCATTAGCTCTATTAGCCTTTCAGGTCAGACTGAGGGTGCCTTTCATCTTGCTCTCCTAGCCCAAAGTCCAGAGCACGATAAAGTACCGTGCCTAACTCTACCACAACCTGCGAACACACAACGTACAAAACGTGTTTATTGAATTTCAAATATTTAATTTTTTACAATTTTTTGGCTTGTTAAAATACCAAGATCAAATGCTGAAAGGAAAGTTTCCATACCATACGAATAATCGAGGTACATGCGCGAGGACGTCTGTCCATACTTCCGGCCCACACAGAGAAATTTGGAAGTCATTTCTTACGTTTCGGTGTCCAAGTAGGGAACTGATATTTTTCGGGGGAATCAATCGAGATGATTTAAGACTTTCCTCTAAGAACAGCGTTTTTTCGAGTTTCTTAAGCAACGTAAACGCGATTTGGGTGGCTTGCGGTATCTACAATCGATATCTCTCGGCAAGACAAATCGATTGTCCCCTTCACTGGTTCCGTCTAGGATATTCTAGAAGAATTCTATAAAATCTGCCATCATTGGGTGTCAAATCCCAGGACTTCCCTGCCAGAGTCGTTGCAGATACAGCGCCAATGCTGGCTTTGAGCTGAACTCACCCGGTAAGATCATTGAATTGGGGGGGGAGCTTTATGTCGTCGTCAATTTCTAATCAGAATTCTAGGCCCTAAACACTAAGATACAGAAACGTACATTCTAAAGGCGACATGAGCCAAGAGCGTCAGCATTTCTCGACTTCTTAGCCAAGCCTGCTATTATGGTTGTAGTTATTGTTATTGTAGTTGTTGTTGGTATTATTATTATTATCATTTTCAAAGCTGGAAGCACATTCTTTTTCACAAAATGAAATATAATAAACTCGCGTTAGAACTTTCGATGGACTTAATAGGAATCTTCATAAATCAGGGCAACTTTCTTGCCCAGTTTTCTCTGGCGACAATACCGTCCCGCGACCCTGGGGCTCCGAAATGGCGAAGCGCGCGCGGCTGGAACCGGTCTCGGGGCTGGAACCACTCCGTTTCGGACGCTCCTCCGCGCCGTGGGAGGCGGTCGTGCGTGACCTTTCGCCCGGATCGGCCCACACAAAGACGCGACCGCCACCCCGCCTCTTCCCCGCCGCGCCGGAACAGCCTTGTCGGATACGGCGGCGGCGGCGGCGGCGCGCCGCGTCCAGGCGGCTGCGCTAAGGCGGAACGGGCGTGGGCCCGCGCGCGCGCGCGCCCAATCTGCGAACGTGATTGCCTCCCGGAGGCCAGATAAGGCGCACGGACCGCGCCGCCGCACAGTGTGTAATTTTGGCCATCTACGGGGCAGAAAGTCTAATAGCAAAAATTAAAGAATTGAACTGGATTAAATCATTTTATAATTTACTAAATTATTCAAAAAGCTAAAATATTACACATTTTATACAAAACAACTTGCTAGAACTACGTTTTAAGTATTTTAAATACGTTAAAATAGGATAAAATTGTACGTTCATTTTACAAAACAATCAATAGAGAAGTTTGATATATATATATATATATATATATATATATATATATATATATTGTGACACAATATTGCAATTTTTACCATAAGAAATAATGAAATCGCACATTAGATAATATATAAAAATAATACGAGAGAAGTAAAGAACCATATGTTGAAACACAAACTGTACACATGAAAATTATGAACTTATTCTCTGATGGTATCAGAAGAATATTCTTGATCATCGCTGGTGTTTGATCAATTTCTAGCAAATAAAACACTTATTCATTGATATTATTCTTTCTGTGTTTTGGAGGAACCCGTAAACTAGCTGTATATGGATCGGAAGTAATAAGCTATCTGTTCAGTATATTGTGTATTAGTGTCGATTCTGAAGGTCTTTTGAAAATACAAATGTCATTGGTTTGCAGTATGTAGTAGAAGATGGAACAGTTGTTTTTAAAATAACGTGTTTTGAATTGGCCGAATCGCAATGCATTTCCAAAGGAACAGAAATACTAAAAACATTTAATCACTGAAATGTTGGTGTGAAAACCTTCGTTTTATATCGATTCTGCTCCATACCATCACAGCCCCATTTCATGATTATGATAATATTGCATTTTTTGTCAATCTCAATTTCTCAGACACCTCTCGTGTTTGACATAATCCATGATTTGTGTGGTCAATAAGCTACTGCACACGTATTTCTGCTGAGATTTCTGTAATCATAGCTCCTTGTGTACAGCGTTTTGGATTCTTTCACTTTATAATAAGATGAGCAAAATTTATAATTTAATACTTTTGCTTACTGACGTAGTAGTTTGTCCTGGCGACTAGACATACAGATATGTAGCATTAAGGACGATAGATATGTACCTCGTCGACTAGACATACAGATATGTACCACTTAGGCGCTTGTTCCGGTGATAGCTCTGATTTCTGAAACAAGGACCTTCGAGTCTTCTTAATAACAGTTTCCTTATTTGGTTATGTAGAGGATACTTCCATTACTATTGCTGTCGAATAACCTTTTCCCTTCTTTCCTTCGCTGCTTGAGTGTGTAAGGTGTTTAACTCTCTGCCTTTTAGTTCTCGGAGCACAACCAACAAAAATCTTTGTTGGCCGGCCAATTACAATAGTGGATGTTTCTGTTGATTTTGGTGTATTGTTGGAAATATTTTCACATATTATTTCGTCATCGAGCCATGAAAAAGTGAATGAAGAAAACGTTTTTTATGCCTCCCTATTTTCTCCTACTTAATATCAAGTGTCAAGCAAAATTTCTTTACTTTGTGTTTTTACACATTATAAATCACACTCAGAATTTGTTGCATTTTTCATTTCTTGCAAAATATGTGCCAATAAAGCATTTACCATTGCGTTTTTAGGTTTTGTGACCCATATTTTGCAGTGCCCTCGAGGAAAACGAATGCGACATTTTGTAAAAAATAGAAAAATTGATACATTCGCAACAATTCGCAACATTTTTTTCAATGTTTGGCTTCGCAAAAGTGCCTGCTTGAATACCAATCTGGTCCCAAAGTGGTTCTCCAGGGTTCTCTAAACTAAAACCCTTGATTAATTTTTCGAATTATGTTTCCTGTAAGATAAAGAGTACGTACCTTTCAAGAGGTCCTTACAAGTTGTTGGAAAATGGATTTCAAAAACCAAGGGTACCAATGGAAAGACAAAACTATACAGATTGCATTTTTGAAATAGCTGGGACTTTGAATATCATCAGACACACGCACAGGACAAGCGAAAACGCTGCACTGAAATGAATGAATCCTAGCGGTGCCGCCACGGACGAGTTGATACATGTTCAAATAAGCATTTCCTGTACCTCGGCGAATTTCTAGTGAAATCAATACCGTTGCCATGTGGTCTGAACATCCTTCTACTGAAATAAATAACAAATTACACGTTCTGGTCAAGTTGAAAATTTGACTTTCTGCCCCGTAGATGGCCAAAATTACACACTGTGGCGCCGTTTGGTTACGCGGTGCGGGGAGCGCTGGAGGAAGGGTTTGTTTACGTTGGGAGGTTTCGGGCACGCGAAAGTAGGTACACGGTGCTGGGCAGGGCTGGATTTACCTGCAAGCAAAACAAGCAGTTGCTTAGGAGCCCCGTCTATTCCCGTCATATGACCCGCATCTATGCCCATCATGCTGGTTTTGCTTGCAGGCCTGTTTTGCCTGCGTCCCGGTAAAAAATCGTAATGTACTCGGAAAAAAGTTATTAAAATTTTTCTGTATGAATGTACGTTCCTTTCGTAATTAGTTTGTTAATTTATTTGCTTTTCTACAAAAAAGTTTGTTTATTAGTTTTTTTTTAGTAAACCTGAAGGCTTTTTTTCCGGGGGGGGGGGACCTCCAACACGATGTTGTGCCCGGAGAACCCGCAGTACCTACAATCGGGCCTGATGGTGTGTTTGAGACGGTGGCGGTTGTGCGGAGGATTAATTTGCTCTTAAGGATGACATCACACATACGAAGTAAAAGGAAAACACAAAAGGCTAATATTTCCGTGACGATATATTTCACTGGAATATTATTCATTCATTTGTGTTTTTTAAATATTTTGAAGACAGTCCCAGGATTCTTTTAAAGAAGGATGACACTGTGTCCAGCAAACCCTTTATAGCAGCACACGATGAAAAAATTGGTCAGATTACAATGAAAAACGGCTAAAAATATTTCTGTTTCTTGCATGAAATGTTATTCTAATAGGTTCAATGCTGGACCGTTCACGGTGTGTAGGTGCGCCATCCCCCGAAAAATGTTGAGGGGGCGACATACCATTATTAATCCTCTCCCAAAGGTTGGCGTACTTGTGCTAATTTTCATGAGGGAATACGCGGTGGCATAGGGACGGTGTGTGTACCAAATATTGTCCATCGTTTAGTATCTTCCCCAAAATTAATTATTTAATGCTTTCGCTATGCTTGCGTTGCGCACCACTGCTTTGGCTGTAAAAAGTGTGCCGTCTTTGTATATTGATCTCGACTGTTGGCATCTACCCTCAAATGCATCTCACGTACACGGTCTTCTGCCTCCATTTCTGAAAACGTACCGACGCAAAGTTGCAGACATTTTGCAACTTTATCTCACGCAACATATTTTCTAATAGTTAATAGTCTCGGCGTCTTGTTTCATGGAACCCTCCTTTTAAATGGAATGTATTAAAGCATTTATTTTGTTTTACAAAGGAAAGTATTTAGCAATTCTGAAATCCCAAGAATAAAACATTAAAAAATGAATATTCTACAAACTAAAATGTATATATAAATTAAATAACAATAACTAAAATGGAAATATAATATACAATGCTATCTCAGTAATGTGCATTAATCATTCCACATTATTGTAAGCCCAGTGAAGTAAAATCAAATCCATGTACCAAAAATAATTTCTCAAAAGTCCTGAGCACACGTTCGACAAATTTATGGGTAAAATTCAAGTAGCATTACAATGAATATTTGCTTTTCCATTATGATACTGCAGAGAGTAAGTAAAATTTTAATGAGAAATTGTGGAACAATTCCTGAAAGAAGATGATTAAAAAATCTCTAAGGTTATAGACGAGCAACACTTGATTCTGAATAGAAATGATGGACACGATTATCATATTATATTTTTCGAAAGGACCAATTCCGTCCCTGTTTCAAGACACCCGAAGCTTTCCCATTTTTAGAACGGAGAAAGTAGGCTACGATATATTGTACACTACGCTGGAGCTAAATCAATAGCCACTTAGAGTGACTTGCATGGAGCGGCTAGACCTAACTACCGTTTGTTGCAGTAATTGCCTGAAATTCGTGTCCCTTCACCGATGTCCCCAGAAGCGCCAAGTCATGCGTGTGTTTCCTGTTTTCGTTCCTCAACAATCTGAAGTGTTGTAATAAGACAGCTGCAGGTCTTCTTCCCTCCCACGACCTTACAGCACGTTTGTCCTCTCTTAGGGCACGAGCAATCTTTAAATTCCGAATGAACTAGCGTACTTAGTTTACGACGCACGTAAAATGCGTTAATACGTCTGGCCAATTACGAGACTCAGAGTGAAGGCACTAAAGCTGCCAACACTGGCGTCAAGAGCGATAGTTACGTGCAGTTGTGAGGAAGGAGATAGCATGGTGGAGAGTGACTAAAGAAGCGAGACCACTCTGTGCTCTTAGGAAAATATTGAGTTGTTGAAGGGTGCGATAGATCAATCGAAGATTATTTATTTTAAGAAGACAATACAAAAGATTGATGGACATTTTTAGACTCTTAATGACAGGATTAGTAACATTTTCCTAGTTACGCAAGGATTCGTGTACACAAAAGTTCCTATGCGAAATGATCATTAGCTGGGTAGCGAAAGCATGTTACTTATAATCCTTAATAATGCACGAAATAGACCGTTCGTCAAGAAAAATATACCTTGTCTAGAGTTAATAATTTCATTCCTATTTATTTCAATTGATACAATACGTTTTGCGTATTGTTTGGCGAGTCTTTAATAATAATTGTTTTCTTCTACAATAAAAAGAACAAATAAATATTAGACACAGAAGTGTAGTCATGCTAAACAATTTTCCTCTTGTCTTAATAAACAAATGTTCTTAATAAATTAACATTTTTATATTCCTTTCACTTCTCTGGTATAACAAGTAATTTTTTAAAAATAAATGTGGACATGTATCTAGAACACCTCTAATAATCAGCCGAAAATGTCTATATTTACCACGTATTTTCTTCCAATTTGTTACGTATATTTGGGACACACATTTAAGGGGTTACCACACATTAAAGGGGTCGGGCGAAAAACATGATATCTCTCAATAATGTGTGTGAACATTTTTTGCTCTTGACATCTATTGTCCATACAATATGATACTCAAAGAGTTCAAATTTACAGTACACTAGAGGAACCCAGCAGACGTTGTTCTGCCCTTGATCTCCCTCTTCCCTCCTCCATCTTTCCGCGCAATTTGTACAAAAAAAAATACAAAAACAAGATTTTCTCAAAAACGGCTCCAAATTTTTTCTTTAAACTTTTGATAGGCTTAGTGCTAAATGTACTCTATTAGATGAAGTAAACACCATATTGCTCTATTGTTTTGTTTTTACAAAAATTGCAAAAAATATAATTTTTTACTTTTCTCTCACATTGTTAATATTTACACAAGTTATTTTTCTATAATTTCGTGACAAACGTAATAACCCGCTGCAAATTTACTGCGCTTTAGACAGCGTTGTAAATTAGAATTTGCAATTTTGTATATTATTTCTTTTTGGTCGTTTCTTACATTCGACCTTTTGTTATACATTTTCAGATTAATCTTTTAGAAATCATTTATTTTGAAATATTTGAAACAAAAATTACTAGCTCTCAGAGAATAGCGACAATGCAGGGAATGCAACAATGAAATTCCGTTTCGTGCTCGCGAATTTCTGTGAATTGCGTGTCATTGTTGTGACTTGATGCGTCTGTATAAAAAGGAGCTTGTCAAATTTATGATGATATTTGTATGAAAATATTTAGCTTTCGTACGAAATGCTGTACCATTTGTAGTGAGTAGAGTACTTTGGCATGATTTTAGAATACTCTTCTCTAATCATGTCTCTATGAAATGTATTTCTATATTTTCCGGGGTATCAGACTTATTTTTCGAATACAGGTTTACAAAATTTTTGTATTATATTTTTATTCATATAGTAGAATAAAAATAGAATTCACATAGTAGTGACAACACTGCGATGGAAACAGAGAATTGTTCGCTTCTTCGTTAGCTTTCCGTGATAGAAAGCATGGATTTTAAGGGTCATTTGATCAAACAATATTCAGTTGTAAAGACTGCTCACCACTGTTCACTATACTTCATAGTTTAGTGAACAGTGAACAAGAAATTCAAGGCTCAAAAATCAATTCGAAACATAAAATTGTAACGAATACCCGCGTTCAGCTAAGAGATATCTCGGTAATTGCGTTTGTCACAAACAGAGCTTTCACAGTTTCATTTTGTTGTTCCACATTTCTAAAATCTTTCTGAACTGTGTGTATGGCGCAGTTTAACTGTTCCTAGAAGTGCCAGAAGTGATATCGCGAATTAGGTCTGTACACAGACTGGTACCTTTCACTTGTCTTTGTCGTCTCTTCCGTGAAGTCCTCGAAGCCATTGAATCGTCTCTACAGTGTTGCCGGATTAATTCGCTTCTGCTAGTGAATGGACTCGTGTAGTATGTAAGAGAACGTCTCGCTTTAACACGAACCGTTCGCAGTGTAAAATGAAGTAAAAGATTGAGAATACCAACAAAGGAAATGGTCGCCTTGTTGAGATCCGGGTCTGTTGTTGTTTTCGATGTTCTTCAAAGAATGTGTGTCGCAAAAATGTCTTAACTCTATACAGAACATTTCTGAAATACAAGACTTACCCAAAGACAAATGAAATGCCCACCAAGTTATGTACTTAAATTCAATGCAGAGTTGTCCTAAAAAAGTAAAAATTGATGGAACTAATTTGTCGCATTTCGCCATCATCACCAATTATTTGCAAAGTACTTCCCTTTATAATCTTGATCATTGCATCATTGCGATATTAAGTAATTCGCTATCATTTATATTAATATTTATATTGTCACATTATAATGAGCGTGGAGAAAGTTCTACTCGTTTAGTCTACATCTAAAGAAGTATTAATTTTCTGCGTTTGATCTTTTCCCCTTGATATTATCAGAGTCTTATTCATTATTTTGTCCTTCTTTCTACGTATTACTCTTTCTGCAAAATTACAACGTCATGCTAGTATTTTCACAGCGTTTTTGTTCATCGATTTATACACATAGCCAATCTCAGGTCACCAATATAGCCACTGGGATGCTATACACGGGAGGATACTGTTACTTGTTAAACATGAACAGTAATGTATCATATAGAGTAATTATGTAGGCATAGGGAGACCTGTTTTCACCGTTCAATGAGCTAAGGTCACCGCACTTTCAATCCACCTGCATCCCGGTCTTGTTTCCTCCTCAGTAAACTGGTTCTCGGGCAGGAGTTGTGAGAACATTTTTGTAAAACGGAAAACGATGCTTACTGGAAGAATTAATGGTAGTCGAGGAGTTGTGACAAAACCAGGAAATGTTCCATACAAGCATTTCACACTTTCTTCGCTTCTCGTGTTGACAATTATCTTGATGTCATTTCTTAACGGGCCTCCTCCCCGTTATGTTGTGAGTAATGTTTTGCTACAGCGCGCATTGTGTAAGCGCCGCGTTTGCCAATTAAAAACGATGCATTTCTGTCTTCACTGCGTCGAAAGAAATGCGTATTTTTTCTGTAAATGTTCACAATTCGTTTTTTTAATTATTACCAATGACACCCTATCCTCACATGTTCTTTCAACAGCAACAATGAAGTATGGCAAAAGTAATAAGTTGTTTTCGGTAAAGAATTGACGTAGGTAGGGCAGCATAAATGATAACCCTCCGCAAGTTTCTGCAGGTTTTGTAAGCTAGAGCAAAACCGAAGTTCATGCCAATCCAATCATTTCACACATTCTGGTGTTTTCCCTCTAAACATACTGGGTTTCTACTAGCACAGTTTCACAGCATTTAGAACAAAATATTAGTTTTGGGGAGAAATTGTATGATTAATATTTTGCATGAATGAAATGAGGGTTATTATTACGTTGCATCGGTCCATTCACTCGTTCTTTATATTAATTTTTATAATTTAAGTTCTAGAAAAGATCAATTCGCCAATATAGTTCCGTTCTCGTTTACAGAAACCAATTTAGAAATGTATATATCAGGAAAGGGAATTCAGTGAGAATTGAAATGTATCAATCAACTGCAATGGAATGGAGAAAGTTTGTAAAAATATAATTTAATTAATATCTTTTTTCAGAACGTAGTCATTTCTGAGTGCGTACGTTGCAAGACCCTTTTAACGAACAACAATTTTCGTCATAAATATATTAAAATAAGTTAAATATTTTTGGAGATATTGCCTCACAACATAAGTGGGTCAATCTTTATTCAGTAAATAAATATCCTTTACTAAAATAATAAAACCAATGTTCCATTGAAAGGTTAAATTACGTCACGCAAAACCAGGAAAAACGTCAACAACAGCACGTTGCCTGAAGAACGCCGACTGTCTCCGAAAGGACGCAAGTGAACGCGGTAAAGACTTCATTTCGGGCCACAGACAAAAAGCCATCAAAGGCTTCTTGCTTCTTCCCGGTTGCCCTGTCTCAACGACCACCCGACTGCCACTGTTAGCAACATCAGAAGTACTGTTCCAGCACAACCGTCGTGCTCGTTTGGGGCATTCACAGAGCGAAAATGCCGAGTAAGGACTCCGGAGGAGAGCCTTCAACACGGACAACCGGCAACTACTCCAGCGAGCTTGCGACAAAGAGAGGAACAGCTCCTCCAGATAAATCTCGTTTGAACTCTGCTTCTGCCGCCATCGCCGGCGTGGCTTTAGGTTGAAACGCACGGACTCGAAAACATGCAACCTTGCGTTGCGTGAAGATTTTCTCTCTCTCGTAGATTTTCCGATTACAGTACGAGGAGTTTCTCACAGGAGTTTTCAGTCTCCGTCGCATAACGTACGACCCTCAGATTAGGTAAATGGAGCAACAGTAGGGAATATGTGTGAACCTAATCACGTAATGCCGGCATGTGTCAACAAAACAGCTGCTTTGTCTGAACTAACGGTGCATGTGTAGCCTTTAATGAGCATCTCACGAAATTTGTTTACAAGCGACATGACGTGCATGCTGCCAGATGTTGATTGTGAATTCCGTTGGTTCGCATGCATGCAAAAGGTGACAGTTTAAAGGTGGAGAACTGCAGGTGATGATGTTAAATTAACAGCAACAAAATAGCTGTTATATACACACAATTTCAGTTATTTTCGCCCATAATTCTTTTTAAAAGAAAGCATACAAGGAAAAATTTCTCTGGGACTAAGAAGTTGATGTCATAGCTTCTAATATTGTTTTATGAAAGACAGAAAATATTTTATAAATATGGTACAAGAGATTGAGAGAGTTCGTTGACAGGAACAAGGTAGAAGACAACAAAGAGTTTTATACGCAATTATCCGCATAACTTTATACACAGAGTATATTGTGCCTCTTCAGTGTATTTTATGTGGAAAACGGTCAATTAGTAATACGACTCATGTGAAGACATAATTAATTTCAGTTGAGTACCGAAGATGTTTGACACTAATTGAAGAACCGAATCTCCTTTTTAATTAACTTTCTTCAGGTCACAAAAGTGCCTTCTGTCTGAGTCATCATCTGTTGGAGACGGCATTACGGTTTGTTGGACAAGGCAAAGAATGTAACTACAAACGTTGCGCTTTAATCGGCTAAGATATGAAAACACAGATCTCATCTATGCAAAACCGAAAGAGATACTGACAATTAATAGATCGCTGGTTTCGCGTGGAAGCATTCGCCAATTATGAAAATAAACAATTAACAACGAACTTGGGGAATGTCACAAATAGAGAAGATGTGGACGGGAAAGTAATAAAATTGTAAAACTGAATGCCTCAATTATTCATTATTATCACTTTCAACATTCATCATTTTTAAAGTGAAGTAATCAAGCTAATTAAATGCATAAGCTGCATTGGCTAAGAAATGTGTATAGGTGTACAGGGTTAATATAGTTACGATTCAACGCCTTCAGTTCACTATAAAAAATGATGATGATGATGATGATGATACTGATTGACCCATTATTGAAATGAGAGTATGTGATGGAAGTGGTTTAAGAAACCCTTTTCCAGGTGGTTTATCCTGCCTTTTCCAGGCAGGTGACTGAAGTGACTGTTTTTTCTTTAATTATCTGTGTGATGGTAGAGTTGACTAAGGATGATGAATGAAAGATAATGATGGGATGATGATTCAGGTGATTCAGGAATAGTAAGGAGTAGCCAATAACACCACACTCAAACTATGAAATTCACCACAACTTATGGGTACTCGAACAAGAATTTGAATCAGTGTTCAAAAAACGTTCCCTACAGAGTAGAAAGAAAGTTAAGCAATGCTGCGCGAAAAAACTGCGAATTTTCGGCAGGAAAACTCTTATTATAAAGCCCTGTTAATGAAAAAAGTGGATAAATCTAGTTGGTAAATTTAGAAAAAAAAATCCTCCATCACATGGTGTAACCAGAATCAATGGTTTGTGGGTCCTTAATACCTAAAAATTGAATGACGGCAAAACGTCTGTCCCTCTCTGAACAACGCTAAACCGGCTGAACGGTTTAACCAAAATTGACATTCCAAATCGATCTGGTTGATGTCGCGGTCCCTTGAATTGAAACCGATATTTCGATTTTGAGGGTACTTTACATGAAGCCCCTAGGACGTTTTCCAAATTTTCAAAAAAAATCCATCGTTTTTGATTAAATGGTGTTGTTGGATAGACAGAAGGACGTTTAAAAGAATAGTGCAGGTCTCATGATCGTTGAAATACCGGATTTTTCGAAAATTACAGAAGTTCAAAATTTTGTCGAGTCTTCCTACAACTAAAATATTAAAGATAGATATTAGTGAAATCTGTTCCTTAAAGATAGATTTTGAATTAAGATCATGAATAATTCTTCGAAAATTTTAGTACTTTTCCCGTAATTTTGCGTGAAAATATGGGAGAGAACATTCGTGCTGTTTTTCATCACTAGGAACTAAACAATGGAACTAAAAAGTTCCTTTTGTTTGTTGATTTTTGGCGATATAAAAATAAATACACATTCTTTCTTCGGCGCGTTCACCAACTTAGACGATTTCCCAAACCCCTGCACCACCGATACCGATGTTTGCAGTAATTGAACCCCCTCAAGTAACTGTGAAGCAAATATGGTAAAAGAAAATAAGAAAAATAGTACCAGAAAACCGCTATTATTCACGGCAATCGGCACAATTTTAGAGTGAAATAAATAGTAGATAGACGAACACACACGTAGTTGTGGCTCGCACAAGCGTTAGTAACACGAAACAGCAACGCAGTAATAACCCCTCGGGCTCGAAGTTCATCTCCTATGGAGGAAGTACAAGAAGCGGAGCAGTCTTACGTTGAAGCCGTGCTATCATGGGAGCTCCCAAATAATTTTTCTAAATCACGATCTAGTTCAGCTACTGCATATGTCAAAGAATGACGAACAGAAGATAGTATTTGCAGATCTGAAATCATAAAGGGTTAAACAATAGCAATATTGTTTGAAAACTAATCACAGCGTTAAAAAGCAGCCCTGTTCTGGTAGTAGCGGCAGACTTCGATTCACACTCATGATTCGTATTCATTCTTCGTACGACACAAAATCTCCCCTATTAGTCGAGATCAAAATTATTTGGCGTGAACCGTGGGAACAACAATTGCAGAACTGCTTTACATTTGGACTGCCTCATTATAAAACCATATATATAAATCCTAAACGCGAGTCAGATCAATTCCTCAGATTCCAAAGTGAAAGTACCTGCACAACTGAAAACATCACTGACAATGGCAATACAAAAAGTATACATCATGAAAGTCATTACGGATTGTGGCGGGCAACCGCAGTGTTCATCCACGCTACTTTGCTCCACTCGTCGAGTGTCGCATTTATATGGCGTGTACTATAGCGGCAACAACAGCAGCAGCTGAGCTGCATTACGCGCGGGCGGACGAGCAGCAGGTAGGAGAGTGTCGGGGGCGCGGTGGGGGCGGGGGCGGGGGGCGGCGCGCGGCCGGGAGCGGTGAACGGGGCCCGTGGGCGGAAGTGGGGCGGGCCGGGCCGAGTCGGGCCGGGCCGGGCTGGGCCGAGTGAGGCAGGGGCGCGGGCGTGCGGCGGGCGGGGAAAGCTGCCGGTCATCCCAGCGTAGCGCACCGCGCGGCGCGGCGTCGCGTCTGGTCACGGCTCCAGCGCCGCTCTCCAGGCAGGTGCCGGCGGCCGGTGAGGCCCTCGCACGTAGGGAGGACACCCTCCGTAATATATCCATTTTAATTTGCTTCACGTCATAGCTTTCATTCCGAGGCCATACTCTAGGTTATAATATCCTAGATAAAAAGAAAAGCACAGAGATAAAAATAAACTGGGGGTCGAACCACTGCTGGAGAAACTGGAAAGAAATCAGAAAAGATGGTAGGAACATCTTATACGAATGCCCGACAGCAGACTACCAGCACTCGCAGTGGACTACAGATGCAGAGGAAGAAGAGATGTAGGAAGGCCCAGAAGGAAGTGGACACCGGAACAGGTTCTTGAACCTAACCCTTGAAGTGCAGAAGAAGAAGAAGAAGAATTTGCTTCACCAACGTCTCACGTCACCGTCCCCAACATCTCCCTCACCGCCACACCGTTTCCACGGTTTTCCTCATCGTAGAAGAGCTCACCTTCATCTTTCATCATCTTCATATTTGTCATCTTATGTTAAAGCTTCTGATCAACTCCATTATATCGCATAGGTGGCTCAGAGAATTAATTGATGTCAAAGCAATGCCTCTGATAGGGAGGGCCTAGAGTTCGAGAGTTCGAGCCAGGATTTCCGACACGAAGTACATAGGTCGAATTCAGCTGCTGTCTGCCGATCTGGCCGGCTGCCCTGATCGGTAATTTTCTGTAGTTTCTCCAATCAACACCAGGTGAATGCCAGAGCAGTACCCTAGCACACGGGCCACGGACGGCGCGCGATCTTTCCTTCCTAATTTGCCTGACATCAACCCTTACATGCACACACTCTCACTCGCATGCACCACACAACCATACATATCAGGAGTTTAGAACTTGTTCATACTGGGAGGGGTCCCGCCTGGTAGGAGATACATGATTGGGGAAAATCCTGCAAGCAGTCTTGTAGGTTGGCGCTGGATTTCATCATCCAGCTAGGGAAGATCGCAGCCACACGTGATACAAAAGCATGCACTTCATTTACGGAACTAATGGCCTTAAAGGTAGACGCGCACGGAAATACTAATCAATCAATCAGCTCTATCATCATGCACTGTTCTGTCAGATTGATGTGTGTAAGAGGAACTTGCACATTTTTTCCTACGGTAGTTAACTCAACACTACGAAACTCTTAACTTTTCGGGCACTTTATTTCTAATTTCCGCCTGTTTTAATTATTGTTCAATGGTTGTTATCATGCGCTATCTTTGCATGCATTAGAGTAACGCACAGTTAAGATCTCGAACACACCACGTGAATGCAAAGAGTTCACCACCGATTGCACGAGTTCTCGCGTTTACCGTACCTAATAAATCATTAGACCATCTATCGCTTCAACACCACCATTAACATTATCTTAACCATTCTTTCACTAAATCTATAGGATGCTAAAACTAAGATATATTTGTAATAAATATGTACATTGTTATAAATATAAAAAGTGTTGTTGCGACGTAATTTTATACCCGTGAAGAACTTCAAATAAAGGGTTTCCAATCCCGTTCCTTCTCAACTTGTTTCCTTGTCCATCATTAAAAAATCAACTATTCAAAGGTGTCAATTCAGCGACCACTTCTGAAGTAATCAAAATATCGAGTGAAGGGATTATTTTATCATAAAAAAATGTGTATGTGATCCATGGCGTAGGGGCTAAATACGCAGTTGGTAAATAAAGAAATTTGTGTTATTCCAAGTACAATTTGTGAGAAATCCATCACGCCTCTGAGGCTAACATACGAGTACCGGATGGAAATCTGAACTTTCTAAACAAAAATAAAAATAACAAGTAATATTAGTACGTGAGCATCGGTGCTGAAGAATGGGTATATTGATTATCTATGAGATAACTTCCCCAATTTGTGTTTTCAAACGAATGTGAATATATAAATTTTAGAAGTAATAACATTTTATTGCAGACGTTTCCCGTACTAGCGTCCTAGTTTTCATATAGACATTAACAGGTACGACAAGATTCTGAAACAGACTACGATAACAGAGTGTGTGAAGCATTAGTTCACGCCAACGGTTGTCACATTTGACATGACATGTAGAGTAGAGTCATGATGAATCGGAAAATAGATGCATACAGTCTATACACTTCACCTTTGCTGCCCTCAATGACATATCTGCAGGGAATCCTGCTATCTAGCGGTAGATTTGAGAACGAGGAAAACCGTTCGATGAACTACGGCCTCGACGCTGGTTTGTTGTTGGCGCACAAGGTTAGTTTACGAGTTCCAGGTATCACGTAAAGGAGATAGCATAACGTAAGTGCACGAATACACAGAGTGCATTGCACTATACAGCTAACACTAGTCAGGCATTTTGAAAACTAATGCAAAATTGTTTGCAAAGTAAATTTTGTTTTTATGTACTTAATTGTTGGACAAATATTGTATAAAAGTTATTCTATGAGGAATCCATTGTAATGTAAATAAATGTTTGCCACTTGCGCACGAGATTAAAATGAATATTCAATTAACATCAACGATGTGGCAAATCAATTTTGTAACCTTAAATGTTACAGTAAATGTTAAACCTTACAGCTTACAATTTAAACTTGCATATTGCTTAATCTTTCAAATTTTAATTACACTTACCTAAATGTCTCATTAATCACTTTACAGAAAAGTGACTAAAAGGATTGAAAACGCCTTGGTATTTAAGTAACAATTGTGAACAGTTTAAAATACCCTTTGCCTTCGGGCCATTCATTTTTAACTGTGCCATCGCTTCGTTTCGTCTACCGGAGCGAATTGTCCTCAACGTGATGTCACGCAATATGACATGGCGTAACATGTGACGTACGCATCAATCCATGACCCGTTCCTGACATCCGTTCTATCACCGAGAGTTAATTGCATGAAAAACGGCACAGATCTCTGCCGAAGGTGGAACAAACGGGTCCTCAATTTTCACGGGTCGAGGCGGAGAGAATCACATCGAGAAGAACGCTGAGTACTTAATGCAGGTCTTCATGCCTTCTGTTCGTTGTCTTTTCGAGGAAATACATGAAGACTGTTTTCGAAATCAGTTTTATTTCAACTATTATTCTCATAATTGTTCTTTAATGTAATGTTTAAAAAATGTTGGTAATTACAACACATTTTATTCAAATATTTGGAATTGCAACACATACAAATCAATAAACTAACATTTACGTTCATGTTCAACATATTATACCGTGTTCAACGTGCATTCGGCTTAACTTCGTTTTCATTATTGCCAATACGTACATTCTAGACTTATTCAACAGATCATAATAATTAAATAGTGGATAGGGATATGAATTTTATTTATTAGTACATTCACTTCGACTTTAACTTCTTAAGTAGATAATCCTCCATAAGCATTTGAATCGTAGTGTCGTGAAAGTCACTATGGGCTCCTTACGTTTTGATCCTCTTCATAAAATCCGTTACAATCAATATTTCTTTCAAAATAATACACATTTATTTTTATGATTGAACTTAAATACGTATAAATAAATTTATTCTTCATTTGTTACCAATTTACTACCCATTTAGAATACCTTGGAAAAGAGAACGAAAGGAAGCCCAAAGATCTACAGTGGCAAGTGAAAATTGGGACATCAGTAGATGTAAGAGAGAATTTCAAATGAAAGGAAACGACAAAATAATGAGCGTTTTCAGCACATCTAGGGGCCGGTGAAAGCGAACGCATTTAAGTCAGATATTTTTCCATTAGTTGGATTTATTCTGTTTTGAGACTTTCTAGCGGAACAACTTCGGAAATAAATCATTTAAACCATTTTTTCACACAATATTTAAGACAACAAGACAATTAAATTTGTTTATATTTACTTCATTCTTACAAACCATATTTTTTGCTTTTTTCTTTACACTTAGGGTGAGTTATTTAATTTCCGAAGTTTAGTTTTAATTAGTACGAATTCAGTAAATAAATGCAAATTTAATGAATTAATTAATTAAAATTACTGAATTAAATAATTTCTCATGTGAATGTTAGGTAAAATAAGATACATCGCATAAAATGTACCATTCTTAAGATATAAAGCTAATTACAGACGTAGTTGTAACCACATTTTTATGCTACCGCGTATTTATTGCCTAAATCTTTAAATACTCAATCGATTGAATTTGTGAACTCCAATATTCCTGACATTCAAAAAATTGTTCACATTAGAAGTTTTCTTTTCTATTTTCAGGGAATTCGTGCTTATGTTATGTTAGCTACTAAATGAAGCACCTAAAGACGTTCACTCTTTTGGTAAGTCATTAATGTCGTGGGAACGACCCTCTATCGATATTAAAAGAGCTTGTAGAGTATTAATTTGCTATTTTTATGGATTTTTTTCTTTGGTATTAGATCTTTTAAGCACTTGTTCAAGATTTTCAGTAATTGCGGTAGACAAGGATGCCATTTTAGGCCACTGGTAGGTTCTACGGTTGGAGACATTCGGAGTATCTGTATCAATAGGCCTTTTCTTTGAGACGTCAGACATCGATTACATAATTAACATAAAATTAAAATTATAAGGGTATATAATTGTAAGAAAAAATGCATAATAACAGAAATAATCAAAAAATAATTTGAACAATTTAATATATGTATAATGTGCAATCAAATACCTCTGTTTGTGTCATTAACAATCGTGTAAATGAATTACAAGTATTCGTGAAGGGACTGCATACTGCCAGTTGCGTTCAGATATTTGGTAATTCCATGTAAATGAGATAAAAATGCACAAAATGAAATAGGAATGCTAAAATAATATCGAATTCTCGATAATGCATTTGACGATAATAGTTAGGATATGTTTTCCTAACTCTTGCATTTTGCTACTACAAACTCAACAACAAAGACAATATATTAAAAACAAAATACAAAAGATTAAATCAGATAACAAAAGTCATCCATTAACCCGAATAACAAAAAATATATTTTTTTTAATATTCAAATCCTACATTCAAAGAACGATTCTAATAATTTAGAGAGGAGAGTATTACTTAGCCACAATGTGAACTATGAATGTAGTACCAAGTTAAAGGGAATAGTTATAGGCGATTACGTCGTTTCTAATAGTAAATTGGCTGTATTTTTCGCCAAAAGGCAAAAAATCTTTTTCGAAGTTCAAATATCGGCTAGTATGACGGAACGAACAGTGGTAACGAAAAGGGGTTGATTTACGTGCCGGATAAAAAGAGCTTATGTCCCGAGTGATTCCAAGAGGCAGCTAACCCATCGATCGGCTGTGCGGCCTTCCCAATCTGAGAACTGCATGAAGTCTCGAATACTGGCGCACTCTCATCGATTTCAATGCTCTGGGGAGTAAGGTCTCCTCGATTGATCTATTCATTCCAATTCAAACTCAGGAAAGTAAGTGCTCTCTGTTCAATTAATATTGAAAATGAATTGGACGGGCTTCAACGAGAAGAAAGCTTAACGTAGTTGCATTAGTCTTAATAGTAGCTATTGTTAACCTTTTAACAGCCGCATCTTCAATTTCCAAGTAAACTGTAATTATAATTAATAAGAGGTTTCGTCTGCAAGCTATTAAATCTAGCGGCAGGAAATTGTATTTTCATCAACAGCAGTACAACATTTATCACACATTTCCTTAAAAAATTTGAGACCTAACGACTTAATTTATAAACAACACAAGCTTATTCCCACACAAGCTTCCCATAATTTAAAATGCGTTTGATCTTACAATTACAATTTTAAGATTAAAGTCGAACATGTCACAACCAGAAGAATTTATTTTTACAAATATTTTCTCGTTGTGGCCATCGTGTTTGCGGACAATGAAAATATATTAATTAAATGTTTAATGCATTGATTTCGAATACTCCTTGTATGCCTAAAACGGAACATAGCTTCTATTGTTTTAATAAGATCGTTGTCGAGACGACGTAAACCAACTGGCTTATTTTTGTATACGTAAATTTAATAAGCTGTGAAATACACTTTTTTACAATTAATGATTTTTGTTCATTCACTACAGAATATAATTTTGTATATGTTGCCAAAATCAACGAAATAAATAATAGGTCACATAGCTAAAATTCTTTCCGACCAAATATGAAAGGATTTCTGCAAATATCAAATATCTTTCGAAATTTTTCAACAGGTAAATAAATCAGCATCGATCGGCCGGACACGAAATCACGCGGACGCGTGCGAACAAAGCGTCCACCGAAGGAACACGTGCCGGACCACTCTGCGGCCAGTCAGAGACGTTTCACCACAAATGGCTGCAAGACTCGTACCGAGAATACGTCATCCGTAAAATCGGTCTCGCGGGGCTCGTGCGACTTTCAGCAGCAGCAGCAGCAGCAGCAGCAAACCGCAGTGTGCTCCACTGCAGGAGCAGAAGCCCACGCGTCGGACCACGAGGCTCAGCACAGTGAAGCATTGACAGGGAAGTCGTGGAAAAAATATTCCGGGAGACGATATTTTATTAGTATGTATTATATGCAATTTAAACGACGTTGAGTTTGTACGTAATACGGCAAATCTGGTATCAAATTTTCATATTATAGTTTTTTTATCGTTTTAAGTTTCTGAGGAGGTCACGCACCTTCCGAGCAAGTACACGTGTTTATGAGGAGTTCAAATATGTTGTATTTCAAATGTGGATTCACGAAACTTTGAAGACAACTTTGAAGACATGTGATTTCTGTTTAAAAATTACGATTGTGTTTATTTGGAAGTTCCGCATTACGACTTCGTTCGAAACGAAGGTAAAAAAAATTGATAATCAACCTCAAATTTCTCAAGTTCGTTACAGCTAGGATGGCAAAAATATCTTTTTAAACGCCGAGCGTGATACTTGGTTTTCTCGTGCTTGTTTTTCGTGTGCGAAACACCTTTTTTTTCACAGCATGAGAACTTAGTGAAGCAATGTAGAAACATCTGTAACGATTCGCAATTGTCTTTCGTCTTGACGACGTCTTTGTTCATTATTTACAACAATAGTTTGAGCCATGCATAACGTATTCTAATTATTTGATATTTAATTTATATTCTTTTACTT
Organism: Acheta domesticus; assembly: GCA_031308135.1. NCBI lineage: Eukaryota > Metazoa > Arthropoda > Insecta > Orthoptera > Gryllidae > Acheta > Acheta domesticus. The sequence continues at coordinate 81,941,103 of JAHLJT010008756.1, read as the reverse complement.
GACGCATTTCGATTCGCTGAGGTGTATTAAAGAAAGTATGGAGCAATGTGGGCGCGAGGCGATTCCTGTACTCGACTCTTTGTCGTCCTCGCTACGACAAACTCAACTCTCGCGCCCTCGTAGCGTAAATTATTATAATGATTTTGGAGATGTCGACAACTCACACAAATAAGAAAAAATCTTTTGTTTAAGATTTTTAATACTTTTTAAAATCATTGTTCATTATATTAATAATTGTTTATACAAAAGGTCAACATTGATATTATGATTAAGCTTCACATTAATTGTGCACGCAAAGGTTTTTAATATGTTAGTACATGTCTATATTCTTACGGTTTTCCGTCAAATATGAATTACATTTTATTTTCACTCTTAAATGCGTCTTTATACGAATATAAATAAACAAATACGCGAGTGTCCACAATTTCTCTCGACTTCGAAACTTTGAGCGAGCAAGCAATTAAATGCGGAAATATTAAAAAAGTTTTAGCCCTGCACTTGAAGTGGCTTAATGGACTTCTGAAGTTATGAATTTCAGATCTATCCGAATTATATTCCCTTTGAAATTTACTAAAAACCTAACATGACTGATAGAAACCAATACCATTCGAGATTTCTTAGCTCTGAGGACTTGGTGGAATTGAAATAACACTGGAATCTAATTGCTTAATTCTTTTAGAAGCAATGTTAACAAGCGAAGTCCATCATTTAGTTTGTCATTTGAGTTAACTATGGAAAGAATCCTATGATAACTCACAAAAAAAGTAATTGCAAGAACGATGGATCTTCAAAACTTTCAAGAAATTGCACATAAAAAGGATACACTAGGTTTTCGATGATGCACTTTTTGAAATGGCTGTCCCTCTTGTAGGACTATAGGAGACCATCTCAGCTAAAACCGACTGTCATAATTCGTACAACAGTTGTAACCTGCTACCAAAATAGTACCTCACTTGCGACACGAGAATAGCAATGGATATATTTATTCTCGCTGGTCAAATGGGGCAACCGGCATCACCAACCATGCGAATCGCACGTAATCAATGGTTTTCCACCAAAATATGGTTTGGTTGACAATTGCAACTTCACTTGTGTGAATTAACATCTTTTTATTAAGAATAAGAATCAGTAAAGTCCATGTATCAGTTCTTTGTGACCTTGTGACCAGCATCCAGGCAGAGGTACACTAGCTTGTAAGTCCAAAACCGGGGCCCATGTGACCTACCCTATATGTTGAATGAAATTGATGTTTATGTTGCATAAAGACTACGGAGCGATGGCGGAGTGAGAGGCAGAGACTGCTCCCTAGAAAATCTTACGCGAACCCATTCGGTCTATCAAACATTCCACTTGGATTGAGTGGCCAAGAGAGATAGAAGAATATGTGAGATGGCAGATTTTTGCAGTTATTCCAATGCTTTCAGATGACCTGGCGAAGCAACGCTGGAGAAGTTTTGTGAAAGTTTCGGTCATCATATGACTGGGATAGATTCACTTTGTGATATGAAATACACCATATAAACATCAAAGTCATCATTCATAATCTTATAATCGCTATACAAATCCAAACAGCAGTTCTGTGTTTGCAGTTGCCAATATCTCATTAGAGACTGACACTGTTCTTTTTATCTGTATACTAATTACGTGCAGAAATGAAAGTAAATAATGATGATCCCAACCATGTGAGAGGCGTCCTTGATTTCGATAGATACCTATAATCTCGGAAAAAATACAGAAACGAAACATTTTTCCCATTTTGGCTGAAAAATGCAAAGGTTTTGTGTGTTTATTCGGCCTATTATTATGCTGCGCGTACTGACTGATTTCTCATACTCAGTGCGTCACTGCTTACAACATGGCTGATATCATGTGACAGCAAGCTCCAAGTAAAAGGCCGCCTACCATTAAAACATTAAAATGCATTATTTACGTGTTTGCGCTGTAGAACACCAAATTGTTTTTGTTCTTCGTACGTAAGTAACTGTTGAACTGTATAGATATACTGTACTGTGTTACTGCAGAAGACTTGTTTGTTGTTCTTACGGAGACGGATTGCTACTTTTTGGTACCATTTGGTATGGTTTGTTCAGCACAAGAATTTTTGCTGCTGTATTCCACTAATAATATAATAATTACAGTTCCTGCGACTAAGAGACCTACCTTGGAATGTATATGAAACTGAGCTTAAATCATATAGGTCGTGACATGATATGGATTTTGATGGAATATAGGGATCAGAGGAAGTGGGAGAACCATAAGAAAACCTGCCGCGAATGCGCATCTTCTACTACGAAGTTCACAGAGATCCTGCTATATTTTCACACCTTTTTATCCAGAGAGGGGGAAGCGAATGAACTTGCTGCTAGACTGTGGGTCACCCCCTAAACAATCGACACTAGGGGCAGAATTTTTCGATTTATTTATTTAGTAGGCCATTTCAAAGTAATATTGATCAATTTTAAATATCTATGAGGGTAAGTCGAGGTTCTTAAGCCAATTAAACGTCTCAAAAATTTCTAATTACGAACCCTTTGCAAGCAGCTCGCTGGTATTCAGGAAGAATGAAGAGCCATATTTAGTTCCCAAGGATAGGCGAAGAGTCGCTTACGACTTTATATTTTTTCCTTTGCCTGGTCAGGTAATCGCAGTGCTGAAATGACTTTCCACGGTACAAATGATGGCAATGGATGGGAATGGATTATGAACGATGCACGATTGTCAACGATGACCTGGTGTTACGAGAGGGCAACCATATCTGAATCACTTGTCGAAAATACCTCTGCTAACGGGGGGATTCAACTTGCAGGTTTTCGGTTTATTTCATCTCTCAATAAAGGTCATGCAGGCCCGTAAGTGAATGGTGGTGATTATTTGGTGAATGACGATGGAGCAATGAACAATGAGAGTGAGGACAAACAGGAGAACGCGAGAAAAACTGCCGAGAGCTGTTGTTTACAAATTCCACAAAGATTACCCGAAGATCGAACCCGAGCGCAAGCAGTGGAAGGTGAATGCCTACCCTGCACCCCCTCCCCGCCCTCCCTTCGCTTCGATTCCGTGTACTGGTTAGGGATGAGACATCGATGTCGATGTTTTTATAGAAACATCGATAATTTTAGTGCTATTTTTAAACAGATGTTTTGGGCTTGATGTTTTTTACATTTTCGATGATTTCTTTATGAATAAAAAACTCCCATAATTTTTGAGAGTTAAAATATGAAATAATAGCTGATGGTACCACACTGTCAGTTTAATGTGCTTGAACCAAAGAAACACAGTTTCCACTGAGCAACCTATCACTCCCCGCCTCGAATGCCTCCTATGCCTCCTAACAATTCCAAAATGTCTCTTCCGTATTACGCACATGGAGACACAGTCAACACAAGCACCGCAGCGCTCACGTCGCGCCGTGGGCTTAGGGCAGTGTTGTCCAAAGTCGATGCCACGAGCCGGAGTCCATGGCACGAATGCCACGACAAAATCGCCCCTCCTCCACGCAGTTCATTACCCCGCCACCAGAGGTAAACGCCATCCCTATTGTAAAACGGCGGGGTTATTACTACTCGTATAGTTTCCTTTTCCCGACGCTAGTTGCGCAGAGAAGCTCATGCCACGACGCGTGCCACAGCCACCAGTAGAAGACCTTGACACCACTGGCTTAGGGCTTTCAACTCTTTCTTCCCGTACCCTTTCTTCGGCGTACAGTGACCTTCTGCAATCAGCATTAGTTTTTTTAGTATATTTTTTATTTGTTTGCAGTTAAATCTTAATTACAAATTAATAAAAACCTCCACAGAATAACATTTCTTGCGCACGAATTTAAATGTTATAGGTTAGTTTATCAGCTTTATAACATCGATGATCGATGATAAAAACCTTTGGGTCGATGAATTCTTAACTTCGATGTTTCAATTTTAAACATCAATGGTTTGTGGTCGATGCTCAGGGCTCTCGCTGGTGAGCCACGGGGCTGCGGTAAGCGTCCGTGCGCTATCGCTGCCACGTGCGGTGCCCACTGTGCGGGGCAGCGGCCTCCCGGGGTGCGCGGGCGACGACTGCAGGCGGCGGCGGC
>JAHLJT010008756.1:81896498-81936931 GCA_031308135.1 Acheta domesticus | reverse complement strand
ATGCACGGTGGTAAAGCGTGATGATGCATAACGTGTTTTGTGGGTTGCATATGTTCATACTTTTACCATTCCACTCTTTAAGCGAGCATTTACGTTTTACGTCTTAGATTTGTTTCAAACACTCCCGAAGAGAAATCCCCCATCTAACAGGAGTACCCAAAGATCCTAAATGTATATATATTATGTAAATATATTATGTACATAATAAGTTTTATACAGTAAGAGAAACATTACGAAGCATATTTTACGAAATACATTTCATTAGTTTTCATTCAGAACCAGCTGCAGTTAAGGGCAGTAAATGAACTAAAACCCATTTTTACGTTTTATGACTCACGGTTGCCGTCTTCTCAGAGCTCATAAGCAGTATTCTTTGCTAGGACACGTCATTAAAGTTTATTTAACATTCTCTACATAACGGCTGGAAGCTGGTCTTCATAAAAGAGGCTTTATTGTGCAGAACGCACACCATTTACAGGTTCGGGGAAAATACTGAGAACTGACGTCTCATTGAAGACGTGAGGTCTCTAACTAACGACAAATTGAAGCAGTCTTCCTCTTTTGAACATCTTGAAAATCAAATATTCACATGTACAAATTTTACACGTTTAGAATGTCCTAAAATTGTTGTGAATACATACATGTACACTAATTTTAGGATCTCTCGATTGTTGATGTTGGTTCTATTTTACTTATATATGATATTTAGAATTCCGTACCTAATTTTTGTTAGGTTAACACGTAACGTAATGATGCCATTTAATATTCATGTATAATTCATGTTCCAACGATTCCAGAAATTTTGTTGTGGTTCAAAGAACCACTGACCTAATTATGCACCTGAGAAAGGATGAGGCGAGACGGCATTCCTGAGCTGAATATAGGCAATACACGAAGGAGGGCGACTGTGCGGTCCTGAAGAAATTGTGGACCACATTTTAATATGTAGCTGTTTTTGTGGCTGCATAATAGAATAAAACCTTATTAGGGATAAAATTGAATGAACCGAAAAATGAATTAAGAATCAAACATAGCTAAATTTAATTTTACCCTTTTGAAACATTTGTATCATCCATTTTCGTATTGGTTGACAATAGCATTATAGTTCGTCTTAATGAACTTTCGAAAGTGTAATGTTACATGCTCTATTTCGTGAAATAGTATAAATATTTTGTGCAAAGAAAATAGACTGTGGAATGATTTTTAAGGATTGAAAACCTGAAGTAATTTATCACAGACTTTATTATTAGCTTTTTATGTGCTACTAGGAAAACCCGGCAGACGTTGTTCTGCCTTTCATCTCCCTCTTTCCCCTGCCATCTCCGTTTCTCACTGTCTCTCCCTCTCTCACCCTCACCCTCATCCTCACCCTCATCCTCACCCCCATCCTCACCCTCACCCTCCATCCTCACCCTCATCCTCACCCTCACCCTCATCCTCACCCTCATCCTCACACTCATCCTCACCCTCACCCTCACCCTGTTCCTGTCTGTCTCTGCCCTCTCATTCCCATTTACTTGCAGATTCTGCAAGTCTCTGAGCAGGTGAGGTAATATTGGGATGCGCCCGACCAGCAAAACTGTAATAGAATGTTCAAAAAGCGCTCATCCTGTATATTATAGTGCGAGAAACGTTTGTGAGTGAGTGTTTAAGGCCCTAGAACGCTTCGTTTAGAAGTTATTTAACGATATAGGGTCAAAAAAATGCTACGGAGTGTGTTGCGGGTTGCATTTGACGTGCATTAGAAGTGCCAACTTTCATGGAGATCAGTCCAACGGTGTCGGAGCTTAGCTCATATATATAACTTGCGTCCTCAGATCTCAGTTATATTCCTGAGGTTTTTGAAAAAAAAGCGTGTTTATTTCAATATTTGACGTGTGCCTGAAGACACGTCAGCAGCGAGAAGCGACTCCCGTCTGCGCCTGCACTCGCGCAACGCGAGCGCGCCTCCGTGGGTGGCTGCCGCGAGGCCGCAGGAAGGCCGGCGCCGCAGGGAGGGCTTTGTTTCGCCGGAAGGACCGGGTGGTGGCCGGGCGGACACGGCGTGACGTCATGCTCATCGGCGCGACCGCTGTAATTAGCGACGTCGACAACAGGTGCCGCCCCGCCGCGAGCCGTTGGAACTGCAACACGCTAACGTTGCACCTCTGCTAACGTTGCCGCCTCCAACGCCGCAGCCTTCGTCTCCGCCGTCTCCTCTCGCCTCACAGCCGCCTCCGTTCACGTCGCCGCCGCCCCCTTCCAAACCGCCCCCGCTCCTCATCAATTATTATTGCTACGATGGCCATTGTTATTTTCATTTAGGTTTTTCTATATTACCGCGGTCTGAGGTAATTATCGGAGTCGACTTTTTCGGCAGGCCTTGGATCTAATCAACGACATTGAGAGTTCTTTTTTGAAAGAGAGAACAGACAGAAGTTAAATTGACACGACAGCGATTTCATTGACAAGTCTGCAGGAGGACAGAGAACGGAACAATCACCATTTCAGTACCTCATTGCAACTTTATACATTTTAGGCCTTGCCTGATGTGAATTATTTTAATTGATTGACGGTAATGAATATGAAGTTGATTTATAAATGTCGAGGAAGAAACGGAGTAATGAAGGGCATGAGGAAACCCTGATAAATTATGCAGTGAAACTGTGTGTACCACAAATTCAAGGATCGACCAGGATTTTCAACTTCGCTGCTCAATGGGGGAAAGTAAGGAAGATGACCACTACTCTTTACCCTATTCATCAGTCATTTTATTCGTTATCGTACTCCTTTTCTTAATCATATACTTCTGTCATATCCAGCTGCCACCACTGTCGCCATCATTGCCGCCATCATTGCCGCCATCATTGCCGCCTTCACTGCCGCCTTCACTGCCGCCTTCACTGCCGCCTTCACTGCCGCCTTCACTGCCGCCTTCACTGCCGCCTTCACTGCCGCCTTCACTGCCGCCACTCCTGCCGCCACTCCTGCCGCCACTCCTGCCGCCATCACTACCGCCATCACTACCGCCATCACTGCCGCCATCACTGCCGCCATCACTGCCGCCATCACTGCCGCCATCACTGCCGCCATCACTGCCGCCGACCACCTCGCGGCTGTCGGCTCACCCGCCCGCAAGGTTGAGGGTCACTGGGGCGCGGATATGCAAATCGCAGGATTACGGCGGCGGGGGTCACGCCGTTCCACGCCTGTGCTCCGTAGCTGGCTGGGCATGGCAGAGTGGACTCGCTGGCGGATACAGAGATAAAGTTGATAGCCACGGTAATAGCTATGTGAGAGCAGGAAATCAGGACAGTGTTGTTAACTGAAATGGAATACACACAGATATTATAAAAGAAACGAGTCGGAAATGTCAATTGTCCCAAAGTATATTTTACCTTTTGGTTGATTCTTTTATTTCGATCATCGATTTTAGAAGTGAGTTTTTGATAATGCCAACTTAAAAATGCAGAGAACATAAAAAAGCGTTTGTTATCTGTCGTGATACCCTCCGAACAAATTTCTGGATATCGGAGACGACTTTGTCTGAAACTACGATCCTCTTCCATTCTTATGGTTGGGGAAGGACTATTTCCCCATTTGCTCCTGGCCCATCTGCCGAAAAATAGGGCAATGTTGTGGCAATTCTGTGAGCATGATGACAGAGAAAGACCCGCTTTGAGTTGTACCGCTATAGGACGAACGTAAAACATAGTACTATGTGAACCGCAAGACACGAATTCACATCTTCCTACGCGAAACGAGGACGATACTCTTCGTAGCCCACATCTTCTCCTCGCCAAAAATTAGAGATTCATTGTTTAGATCAACATTTCTCGACCTATCGGTCTTCATGTATCGTGTATAAAAGTACCCCTGACACATTATGTCAGTACCCAAACATTGTGGTTAGAAATGGCATCGATGAATAGTTTGATGGCTACCGGATGGTACGACATGAAAGAAGATGGGACGAGAGACCTAATAGAAAAGGCAGAACGCCGAGAAAATCTGCTGCAAACTCATTTTGTCAGCCAAAAAATTCCACATGGGATTTATAAGAAAAAATTTCAACCGAGATTTATAACCTTGGAACTCGTATTTGGAAAGCTTGTGAGCTCTACTCAAGGTCACGTTATGCTGATGGTCGTTGCAAATATTTTTGGTGCAGTTTGGAATTCGTGAGCTCTCTCAGCCTATGAAGTTAATTTACAATCACGTTCAAGTTAACACACGCCAATTTGAATAGTTTCAACGAATTTCATAGCGACCGTACCAGCTTTTGTGATCACTTTGTTTACGTTTATATGGTAAATGGGTCTAAGGATTTCACTTATGGCTGCATGGGGACTCATTAATGCCACAATTGTGGGAGGGAAGGGGCTGGTCGGTAATTTGATTTTCTCTATGAAATAATTAATTTTAACAGTTATTATGTTTTTAAGTATGATTTTTATATCAATATTATCAGTAAGCTTACAATATTATTTTAGAGATATTGGAACAAACTAATGTCTCATGATAAGAATCACACCAAATACACTCCTTAAACTCTCATTTCTGATACATTAGCAGCTACCCAAGTACGACATTGGCTGCCTGTCTGGCGAAGTGATGCAATATTCGGCCATGCTCAATTATTTCAAAAGGAGTCAAAATAATGTCACGTTGGCCTGAACCGAGAAAGATAAAAGCACCATACTGTGTAAATACCATAAGTAGTGACCATAATTAAAAACAATTCGGTAGTTTTCTCAAAATTCTTGAGCTCCAGAACTGAATTCATTGTAAGAAACTCAATGGACGATTAGCACTTTTCTGAATATTTCCTGAACGTGATCGAGTCCAAAAAGCCCAAAAATGGCCATTCATGTCGTATTATATTCAGATGCGACTATAAAATAAGAAAAAATAAGAATAAATGACCTTCGTTTTAATCCGCACCACTAGAAGATATGCGCTCCAAATTATGCAAGTTTGAAGCCAGTGAGAAGCTTCCAATTCTGATTTTGTGCTTGAAGTGGTCTCTACTGGCGCTTGCAGTGGTCACCCTATATACAGTGATGTATGTCAGTGATACTGTAAGAACGGACCGCTTTGATAGCTACTGCTTGGCTACTGCTGGCATCATAATTGCAGGTTATGTCATTACACTCAATACATCTACGCGTTCGTTTATAGTTACCTCATTTGTAAATGGATTCATCACTATCTCTTGCAATGCCATCGCCCTACACGACGTTCATTTGTTTCCCGACCTATCAAAGCGGTCCCTTCTTAGAGTAACTCCCCTGCATCTGCAGAGACGCAGTGCGCTGCGGGTGTGGCGGATCCGCGTCTGCCCGAACCGGTCGCGCGCCGGAGCGGCGGACGAGCGGCCGGGCCGGCGTCCGTCCGGGCCCCGGGCGCGGACGCGCTTGGTCGGCCGTCCGGCGGCGCGGCGCGGCGCGGCGCGGCGCGGGGCGAGGATTGGATCGGATCGGATTGGAGCGGAGCGGAGCGGCGTGGCGTGGCGGTCGCCGAGGCCACGGCCGCCGCAGCCGCCGCCGTTCTGCGCCACTTCGCCTCTCCGCGCCACGGAGAGCCACGGATTAGTGGGCCTCGGCGCGAGACGCGTTTTGTTTTGTTTTGTTTACAAACTGCTAAAGCTCAATGATACATTTGACTGGTCGTCAGATGAAAGATTCGCACCTGCTTCATTGACTCAACTGCTCGCCTACAAAGATGAAGTTTTGCTGCAACTTGCCTAGTAGAATGGTTGTGAAAATATGTATGGAGGAGAAGGTTATAAACATAAATAATGAAAAAAACAACACAAACATCAAAACAATTGAAATAATTTAGGATAAAGGATTGTTGGTTCCGCATTTCTTTACACTGTTTACTTCACTCAACTCCTTTTGCACTTGGCACATTGTATCTTTGACCAGTGCACTTTGCGACACTTCATTTCATCACATCACGTATCATCGCATTACATTTATTTTTATTACACTACATTTCATATATTTTCTATTCTCAGAAAAATAGAATTAGGAATGCACTCGCTCCATACCCTGCGCATTATGATGATACGGAAGTGATACGGAAACATTATGATGATACGGAACTCCCGAAACTGGTATGCTCAATTTTGACTGATATTAACGCCACCTTAAGTGCCTCCATGATTTATACTTTAGTCTCCGCCTTTAATGTATAACATTCTTTGTAACTTTACTACGCTGTGCATCACTTATGGTGCAGATAACGTGTATGCGATTTGTCTGCGCAGCGTAGTTTGCCACCTATAAAGGGATGCTGTGTTCAGATCATTAAAACTTTATGGAGTAAGATCTTGTAGAGTTTAATAACCTACAACCAAGTACTCTCCTCGTTTTACGAAAGGTCAAGAAGCTTCAAACTGCGTATATTTTCCTATGAAGACTATTATTACAAATGGCACGTACGTTTGCAATTTCTTCAACAAGCACAACTAATTGCATAACTTGCCGACATACCGCCTTCTATAACGAGAGCCTCAGAGTTCATCTTAATTTAAGGGATAATATTATTAATTTTAGATTTTAGCTGTCATGTGTGAAGCGATAATTAAGAAGCTAACCGGAAGTCATGAGTGTAACAGATGTTGAACATTGATTTAACGAAGGCATGTGTGTGATTACGAAAATTAAACAAATCTATAACCTCATTAGTTTTCATTCTTATGACATGTGATGCATATACTATCTGATGGACCTTAACTACTATGTAATAAATAATACATATAGTGAAATAGAGGGGGGAAATGAAAAAATTATATAATGTTTTTCGTTGTATTCATTTTCTATAATATTTCGAATTAATGTCTTCTGAATTGCTTTATTGACAGCTCAAATAAAAATTGTTGATTTTGAAGTTTAATCTTGCCTTGGAGACTTTCAAATTCTAAATTTTAAATACACATTTTTACTACTACTAAGTTGAATTCACTCGGTTTTTGATCAATGTAATGTGTGCAGTAAAAGCGAGCACTTGAGAATGTCGGTACTTCCAAGGAAATTCTGGGGCATGTGTACGAGATAACACCAAGGGAGTGCTAACCATTAGCAGCCCCGTCTCGTGGTCGCTGCGGTGCGCTTAGCGAGATCATTAGTGGAGACAACGGCTCTGCTAACAGCTGTTTTGTATTTCCCTCCACACTTTCTTCTTTATATGAGCTCAGCGTCACATCCGACGTCGCTTTTCACAACTCTGGGAATGCAACGTACGTTGCACACACTACTTAACACCTTGCTGATGTCAATTTGAGAAGAATTTAAACCCAGTTTTGAAGAGTAGTTTAAAAAAAATGTGTAATATTAACGCTTTTTTTCTTATGAAATTAATTGGTCATAGTGCTGCAATCAGTATACAAATACACAATTCGTCAATGCATTCCCTTACTACTTTTCATTTGAAAATAAATCTACTGCTGCTTCTGACTAAAATACGTCCATATCTGGTTGATTTCTAAATGTAGGAATATAAATGTGGAGACGACACGTGAGCTAGTCAATGAAGAGATTTCTTACAATTCGTGATTGTTTTAATAAAATTTATTGATATTACACGTTACAATTACAATACAAAATATTTGTAATGGGTTTCCCCTGAAGAATAAGCCTCATGCATATTTAATAGTGAATTCCAATCTTGTGAATGTTTTTTTATGTGAACGGTAGCAAAGATTGTAGACTCGATTTTTTTTGTGGATTCACATTTTATTAGTTGGAACTATATGATAACTCTTTGCGCAATATTTATATTGTCTTGCTTATAAGACTTGTTTAAAGAACTAAAACAAAAAAATCTATCATTAATTGATATCATGAAAGCATTGACAATGTTTGATGAATCCACGAATCGTAACTAGACGAGTGAGTTTATCAAACATTTTCAATGCTCGAATGGGATTTAGCATGACTGTCTCTCGAATAAATTACATTACAAAAATCCATTATAAAAATACTAAAATCAAATAGAACGATTCAATAAAATATAACAAAAGAAAAAGATAATTCAATTTCAGCATTACTAAACGTATTAATATCACTGCTTTCTGAAACGATTTCATATAAAGCAAGGACATTATTCTCAGAAAATGATTTCTGAATGTTTCCTTTGTATTATATTTTATTTATTAGCAAGAAACATGTACTAATAACATACAAACATTGCAATGAAATCTTTCATGACATTTATCATCACCGAGTTATTAGGAAAAAGTGATACAATTTTGAAAAATATTGATATTTTCACATATTTGTGATTGGATTTAATTAATGTATTAGTCGCTCGTGACCTTTATAGTTTACGCAAGTGAAAATAAAAAAAACATTACAAGAAACAAAAAGAACTTTATATTAATTTCAAAAAATTCAAATTTTTTCACAGACTCTTTCAAAATTGTTTTCCTGTTATTTTTCACAATTTCTGGGCATTGGATTGTTTTTTTCTCACCAATTTTTAACGTTATGTTTCAACAAAACCTTTCAATACTTTAGTAGGGTTCGTTTGTTTGGACAAAAGTATACGAAGTACGCGTAACGTGAATTACAGAGGCGGGAACATCTGATTATTTCTTGCTGATGGACACAGGAATTGTCCGAAGTTTGACTCAGTTCTTCATAAAATTGGACACTCAGCACCGAGTCAAATAGTATGTAATATTTAAAACATATTTCATAACTGGGATTAGGTTTGTGAAATACCCATCTCTTTACTCATTAACGTTGGATCGTTCTGGAATATGAATGCCATTTCCTAACACAAAAGAATTTTTAAATGTAATTGCGTCAGCTGATTGAATTGTGTGCGTTGTTCTTCTTTGTCTCAACAATTGAAGGCATTAAAGAATACAGTTTAGATACGCTAGGGCTTCATTCTCTTCTTCTGATGCTGCGTGTCGAGGAAATGAAGAAACTCTCCCTTCCGGTCCAGATGCAGAATGTTCAGGGCCCAGAACATAGCTGGAAGGTCTGCTTTTCCTTTCATCTACTTTTAATTCTCTGAAGAATCGAACGACTAGCTATCAGGTTGCTTCGTGAAATTTCTGAAATTATGAAGGCTCTATATTTTAAAACTTATACCGTTTAAAGCGTCTGAGAACAGTCCTGTAAGGGAAAGAGTTTTGCGAGTTCATGAATAAATCACGTATTCCGACGTACATAGAAGCCTCTAATATTCTAATTAGTAATTTTAGAGTTGCTGATGGTTCCATGAACAAACTTCCAAAAGAGATCAATGTAATGGATGAGAAACTAAGCGGACACTTCAGAACTGTTTCTTCATAACAAATGGGACGATTGAGAATGTTCTGTATAAAGTAAATTGATTTTTGTATGCTACGTAGGAAAGGCTCTTTACTAACACTCCCAGTACAAACTAAATTTTCATGTATATTAATAAAATTTTCCCTTAAAATAACTAATACAGCTATTACCTAACATCGGTGAACTGCTGAAAGCTGAGATCTGAAAAAAAGTAATAATTGCCTCTTGCTAGTCACTTCCATTGAAACGAAAAATACTTCAGGTCAGACAGATGTGGATGATATGATATTAACGGAGCGTTACAAACTGGTCGTTTTGCGCCCACATCAATTACAACTAGCTATTTAAAAAGGAGAAAATAGTCTAATGACTTTCACATACTTGTAGATTGCTTTTAAATAATAACCATCATCACTTTTCAAACACTAGACGATGTTTGGAAGTAATGTTCCTGAAAGAGAACATAGCGGAGGGATGTTTTCACCACAGATGTAGGAGTTTACGACGATTCACATAACAAATCACTCACTCACCTACCTGTATATATTTTACTTGTAGATACTCGTTCGCTGTCGTGATTGTAATATCTGAAATATGCTGATTAATATAATAGTCATTTATATCATCAATATATGCTCATCTAAGCTCCTAATTATTTAAACAATTTCCATCATAATTACAACCACCTACTTCGTGGGTATGTCATAATGTTATTGAGGAACATAAGCTCTTTCGAGTCTTCTTTTACTTCGTCTTCGCTTTCCCTTCTTTTAAGCGATTAGTGTGTAAAAATCTTTAACGGTTTCATTAAATTGTCTCGCATGTCTTCTGAGGGCATCTCAGATCTCATTTACAAATGTTCACATAATCCTTAAATACGTTTGTTGTACTTGCTGATACTCTGCAATATGTTAGTGGTCATGTTAGTTCCTTCTGTTAAATTTTTGATTTAATTGGGGCTTTTCGTTGGCTCACACATTTCTTAATTTCGAATTTCATTATTGCATGGATCCCAAATTCTGAAACAGAGTCCGTTTGCTTGGATGCTCCTGATAGTGTCGGATTTTCTGAGAAGAATTCAAGCGGCCCTCTGTTCTGATAAATATTTTTTTAAATGCCAGGCAAATACCGGAGCGGTACCTTAAGCAGTACCAGCGCCACCGAGCGTGCACAATTTTTTCTCACTTTTCTTTTCCTCTCCCCTTACGTACGTACATACATATACATACACACATATACATACATATACATACACATATACATACATATACATACACACACCATCACTTTCCTCCGCAGGGGAGAATCATGGCCGTGGAGGTGGGCATGGTTTCTGGTAAAGAGTTGCAGATGGCCAGCCGGACCAACGTTTCACGGCGGCACTCACGTCGTTAGCTTGAAGGTGGAGGCAGTGAGTGGGGATTTTAAGGTCTGTGTTGCCGGTAACCCACCAGGTGGACCCCTGGCGCGTCGACCTTTGGGGGGAATGGGCGAAGAGCTTCTTGGGAGTGTCCCGGATCCCACATATAAAAGCCCTGATGGTGACCACGAACCACCCTGTCAGGCTGCCTAGGTTCCGGCGGTACTCACGTCGATAGCAAAAGTGATTGCTTCGAGGAGACGGGATAGGGGCCGCGAGCCGTTCGAGTGACCCTTGTTTGGCTCGTTGCTTCATCGTAGCAGTGGCCCGGTACTCGGGGCATTAAGGAAGGACTTGCTCCCGGCGCATTCTTTCGACTCCGGCATTGCCCTGGAAGGTCGGTAGCTCAGAACTGGCAGGGCGGCCAGACTCAGGCATTGAATGGGAAGGTTATCGAGAGGGTAAACTGCGTTCTGACGGGATCCAGATACCAGCCTGTCGACGTACTTGTGCACCGGCTGGGATTGCGAACAAAGACTAACGCTTATGTGCCCACCCCGTGGAGCACCATTGGAAGAACAAGGCATATTGTACCACGCGACCACATACTTCAACACCACTATCACCATCACCATCACCTCCACTACCGCCATCACCACCGCCATCACCACCGCCATCACCACCGCCATCACCACCGCCATCACCACCGCCATCACCACCGCCATCGCCACCGCCATCGCCACCGCCATCGCCACCGCCATCGCCACTGCCATCACCACCACCACCACCACCACCACCACATTCGCCGCAGTCATTTGGTACATGGCTTTCCGAGATAAACCGCGCCACCGACGGTCAAGCTGACGTGTCGGCTATCACGTTGTGACTTTCTTTTGAGTTACACTGCATCAGCTCTAAATAATCACCCACTCGTGTGTCTTGCGTTCCAGATGAGGTTCCCGAGCGCCACCCGGAGACGGACGATGAGGGCATCGAACGCGACTCCGGCGATGTGGAGGAGGACCCGACGGCAGGCGCCGTCTCCCTGGCACGCGTGCTCGAGGTGAGTGGGACATCTGCACTAAGGCGGAGGACGAGGCAGGTCCGGATTCGGTCCTGGGCTCAGTAAACTCTGCGCTTCTCCAATTTTAATACCAGCTGCTACACAGTCTTCAGACACACACATCCTGTTACGCGTATTGCAAGACCCGTAAAATACTGAGCGTACAGGATAATATTAGAATAAATGTTTCCTACTTCTAGGACAGGCGGGGGCGAAGATGATCACTTTTTTACAACAAATATATGTAGAAAATTTCATATGGTGAAGTTCCGCTTAAGAAATTTTGAATGTTGTGTCCCTGATTGGTATGTAATTCATCATGCATTAATGTTTGGCAGGTAAACAAATATCTTTGCGTCAGAACGGTTTCTGCCAAACGTCAATGTAAAATGAGTTGCCTTCGAATCTAGGGTGCTTGTTACACATTCTCGTTAACTTTGCTAGTATTGTTTGTAACACATTCTATACGTTAAGTTTCCCGCCACATTGTCAAAAGTGATCTTCTACCCTCTACATTTTCTAGAAGTTTGTAACATTTATTCTGAGACATATTGTATATGCCACGGTATATTCGACAAAAGAAGCCACTGGAATAGTCCACTGGAACTATCACGAACTTTAGGACGAGTCTACTACTATCATCTGATAGTGATAGACTGAAACATCAGAATCACTGCTTCTATAATGGACAAAGAACTGTTATATGGGAAAATTAGAAATGTCCGATGGTAAAAGTAAACGCATCCCTCTTTTTCACATATTCGCGGATCATGTTTAATCCGCAATTCTTTTATGACCTACCTATCTCTGAAATAGGTTACCCCGTGTCTTCCCCATCTGCACCCAGAAATACAAGCTTGGGAGTTTGACCAACCTCAAAAGAGGGCGAGATAGATCGTAATACAGTATATTGAACATTATTTTCATAGGTGACATTGGAGAAAAAACTCTTCGTTGCGTAAGGCCACCAGACACCTAATTCATGGTTGAGAAAATTCGAGTGTTCCCTGTTCATGCAAGTCCTCTTGTGCTGATGCACAGCAGAACAATTTACTTCAGGAAACTATGGAATCTAACGACGTTGCATATTGTTCTCTGTAAGTATCATGCCATCACTCAACCGACTTTAGACAAGACTTCCTGAAAAGCCTTAGATAAATTGAAAAACTAATAATTCATAGCAGTAGTAATTTACTTGGCATTATTTAATGTTAGTTGCGCATTATCTCGAACGAAAAGTGAAACATTCGAGATATTCATGTTAAAGTGGTTCACTCTCTATGAGCTATTGCTTCAGTAGAGGCGGTGATTTTATTTATTTTGTTATATTAACTTACAACGAGAAGATTGCCAATGACATACAAAAGTACAGAATGAATAACATAATAAAATATATTTTCAGTTAAACTTTCTTTCGAAAAACCTGTTGTGATATAAGAGTTCGGAACAGAAGCACGAAGGGGGAAAATATTTTAGTATACTAGATGTGCCATAAATGTTTGCAATTTCGTAATGATATGGCATTCTTTGGGTAAACAAAACATGCATATCGCCGTGATGTACGTGGCGAAAGCACGCTTTGGAGAAATTAATAAGAATGACATGGTGAAATGCTTCTTCAGTTAGCAGGTGTTAGACTGTATTTTAACGGTTTGTACTTTGCAGTTTTTATTCACTGAAACTGGCATCGTGTATCGGAAGACCGAACCGCATACCCAGAAGTTAGACCATCTACACCTGTGATGCAGTTATTCATTTGAAATGAACTTATATTAATTTTAAGGAGCAAGATATGCAAGAAACATTAGGCACGCTGCTTTGCATTTTCACTTCCATAGTCAGATAAAGAAAGCACGATATTTGCTGTGGGATGCAATGTTAAGTAGTAGATAAGATTAATGACCTCTTCATGAATCGTAAGTTCGCGATCGACTTTTCAACAACTTCAATTAGCCAGAAAACTTACGAATACGAATATTGAAAGTTAGATTTACAAAAATTAACAATATTTCTCCATGCGTAAATAGATATGCCGTTCTTACTATCCAGAAGTTACCGAAAAGTCTGAATTCTGCAGTTTATAATTGCAATTCGAGTGGAAGGGGATAGTATTTTATAGATCCTATGCAAAGTTTGCAGCAGTCAGGAGTGTCTTGCGTGTTACTTCACAAACAAATACAATGTACAAAGAACGAAAAGTCTGTCAACGAAATCATTATAAAGCATAAGTAAGCCTTCAAGAGAGTTTCGAGTCTTCACATGTACAACACAAACAGATGACAGTCCTCTATGAAGTTAAATTTGTCGCGTGGCAGTTGTACGATAGCTCTCATATTTCACAGTGAGGTGGCAGCACTGTTAATGTTGGTTTCATGTTCGAGCGATCTGCATGCAGGGTAAAGAGTCACGAAACGGATACACACCACTCCAAGAGGTTGAATTCTCACAAAGTACGTTTTTGTGATTCCGGTACAAGAGTATACATGCGATCATTAGAGGAAATATTTTTAAATATAACATTTCGAAGTCAAGAAATATTTTGTTATAATTCTCTACGCTACCACCGTGTCCACGTGGTAACACGAGCAACCCTTATATGTCCGTAATACTTCATACACCACTCCTCTTTCAAGTCATACGTCCATCCCAGGTTTCCTCCCGAGCAACCCTTATATGCCTGTAATAATTCATACCACTCTTCTTTCAAGTCATACGTCCATCCCAAGTTTCCTCCCGAGCAACCCTTATATGCCTGTAATACTTCATACTACTCTTCTTTCAAGTCATACGTCCATCCCAGGTTTCCTCCCGAGCAACCCTTATATGCCCGTAATACTTCATGCACCACTCCTCTTTCAAGTCATACGTCCATCCCGAGTTTTCTCACAACTTCCACACTCCTTTAATAAAATCTCATCCCTTCCGCCCGGCGTCCCCTTGGTAACCCGAGCACCCCCTGTGTGCCCGTAGTACTGCGTGCAGCACCTGGGCCCGCCGTCGGCGGCGCAGGCGGACGCGCACTACCGCGCCGTGTGCCGGGCGCTGGTGGCCGAGGCGCTGGAGCTCGCCTCGTTCCTGGAGCGCGTGTCGGAGGGCACCGGGGAGCTTCAGGCGCGCGCCGAGGCGTGCGCGGACCTCGGCCAGCTGCAGTTCGCCGACTGGGTGAGTACGCCCCGCGCTCACGCGATGGCGCGCCCAGGGGGGGGGGACGAAAGAATGTAGTAAATATGGGTAATAAGTAATTAAATGGATTGAGTAAATAATTGTCTGTAACTTAGGTGAAGTTGATGTTACTTGTATTTTGAAAGTTATAGACTACATACGTACCCAAAATAATTGGATTTTATTTCATAATATTTTGCAAACAATCATGCAGTGTGTCTCAGAATAAATATTGCAAGAGAGGAGTGGGAAGTGATTACTTTTGGCCAGTGAAGATCGAGTGGGAAATACGCATGTAACGGAATTGCACATGTGATATTTGCTCTGAAGCAGTAACTCTTCTGTACGTTGATAAGCAGGTTTATGCCCTTGAACGTGACCTGCAAAGCACCTGTGTATAAGATGTTGCCTAACAATCAGGGGTAGATGTCACATGTGACGTTATATTTTTCCCGCTACCTTTTTATTAGTGGATGTGCTCATTTTTGACCTTATGACTTTCCCAAATGTTTCTGTCTTTTATTATGAGACACTCCTTACAACATAATACATGAGCACATTTGTTTGAATAACCCTGTATGAAAAATAATTCGTTATTGTATATTATTCTTTGGTCTATGTTTTATAATAATTGAACTAGAGACAATAAATCATGGTTATACTGTTACATATATATATATATATATATATATATATATATATATATATATATATATAACGTGATGTGCCGCTTAGACAGTACTATTCAGATACTGTTCAAAAGCTAAAGGGTTGTTAAGGGTATACTATAAAGCTCAAAACGGGACTCTTAACACACGTTCTTCGGAGTTCAAAACGTTATGGTGCTCCTACGCTAACGACCTTGGCTCTCAACATTTTTATTAAGTAGATTATCATCTCTTGATGGGATTTGATATCTCGTGGGAGTTGAGGATCAACTAAGGGTGGTTAAGCCACTTTAAGTTGGTAATCTGTTTAATAATAAAAATTGAAAAGACATCAATTTCATTTGTTTGTACAAGCTAGCAACCCCTCGACAGTATATCAGTGAAAAAATTCTTTATAAGAATTATTACTTTGATTACGTAAAGAAGCCCAAAAGTGGAGGGGGAATCCCATTAAATATATCCAGAGGTTAATTTCATAAAAACTAGTAGGGAGAGAACCATTTAATAATTATAATGGAGGCGCATACTTCCGTTAAAATAATTCTTTACTCGACCCATCAAACCATCAATGCAGAGTGTAGACTTGTGTGAAGATGCCTCGCGTGATTAACATGAACATCATTACACTACATGTAAAAGAAAAAAAACACGCAATGATATGATCTCAAATCTCTCAATGATACGATCCAATGTAATGCTGAATTTGTACAAGCGTTTTCCTCCCATTGTTAACCTTAATGCTTCGTGAAAGTGGTCATAAGAATATTGCAACATGTTAGTACCGCAAGTGGACGTAGCCTTAAGGACTACGTATGTGACCGACATCTACCACCGCTGATCTATATAATCTGTGAGAATTTGATCTTCATTAGGATCTATGGGCTAAATGAATGACTGAATGACTGACTGACTAAATGGCAGAATGAATGTCTGAATGGCAGAATGAATGCCTGAATGGGAAAATGACTGCGTGAATGGCAGAATGAATGCCTGAATGGCAGAATGAATGAATGAATGGCTGAATGGCTGAATGAGTGAATGAATGGCTGAATGAGTGAATGAATGGCTGAATGAGTGAATGAATGGCTGAATGAGTGAATGAATGGCTGAATGAGTGAATGAATGGCTGAATGAGTGAATGAATGGCTGAATGAGTGAATGAATGGCTGAATGAGTGAATGAATGGCTGAATGAGTGAATGAATGGCTGAATGAGTGAATGAATGGCTGAATGAGTGAATGAATGGCTGAATGAGTGAATGAGTGGCTGAATGAGTGAATGAATGAATGAGTGGCTGAATGAGTGAATGAATGAATGAGTGGCTGAATGAATGAATGAATGGCTGAATGGATGAATGAATGGCTGAATGTCTAATGAATGGCTGAATGTCTAATGAATGGCTGAATGTCTAATGAATGGCTGAATGGCTAATGAATGGCTGAATGAATGAATGGCTGAATGGCTAAATGAATGAATGGCTGAATGGCTGAATGAATGAATGGCTGAATGGCTGAATGAATGAATGGCTGATGAATGAATGAATGAATGGTTGATGAATGAATGAATGAATGAATGGTTGATGAATGAATGAATGAATGAATGAATGGCTGAATGACTTGATACATGAACGAATGAATAAAAGCGGTAAACACGTTTGCCAATCATTCTGTTCGGGGCGATCCTCCTCACTGGCCATCTGTAGCCGGCCGGCACGGCGAGAGCGCGCCTGTCTTGTCTTGAGAGGGAGGGAGCGTCGCGCGCCACCGCGCGGAAAGATAGTGGGCGGGCGGATGCCGTGGACGCGGAGTCGCAGTCAAGGGAGAGGCATGACACTCTCCTTCAGCGACGACAATGCCCAAGGTCGCCGATTCATTGACGTAAATATGTTCTGGAATTTATTCATTATTGCATTTCGATGCCTTTGGCAAAAAAAAATTATTCAATTCCATGATTTTAAAGCTATGGAGCGAGAAAGAGTTAATCTCCCAGAATGTATTCAATAAAAATATAATAAGATGACACAATATAAATTTAGAAACTCCATTTGATATTGACATTAAAAAAAACTAATATGAAACATATACTATCTGAAATTAGAAAAAATAGAAATTACTTCCGAAGCAAAGTAAAAGGAATTACAGATTTAAAATATACTCCTCAGCATTTCAGACTCATGTGATAAAGTTCCAAAGCCGTCTTGTCAGAAGCAGGAAGGAAATGGAGGATGTCTAGTGGTAGAGGTAGCAGAGCTGAGACACATATCCAATATGATGCAATTTTTTATTTCTGTTCTTTGAGATTTAAAACGTATATATTTCATGATTCATATTTCAACATTTTAACTACTATATTATTATTTAATATATTGTGTAGGATAATTTCTTACTCCATGCCTTGAAAAAATCATTTATTCACTACGAGTCGGCGCACTTCAAACTTTTGACTGATTAGCCTTGCCTTCTAATTATTCCCGACGACCAGCGAGTTTCTGCGGTATGCCACACTATTAGAGGAAGAGTTTTTTTTAAATCATTAAGCAAATGTATGCTTATTAGAGTACAATGACTAATAAAACAAGAATTAGAACACAGTGTCACAAATAGCAACTTTCTTTCAACTACAATGAAGGTTCATCTCCTTGTCTTCGAAATTATTCGCTTTTTAGAAATTAAACTACTTTTTCTATCTTGACCATTATCTTTTCATAAATTTAAAAAATAATTTTCATACCGTTATTTATCCATTTATCATATATATATATATATAATATATGTCCTTCAAATAATATATTTAAGTTATATGTAAATTTTTCGAAAAAATAATTGAAATATAATTTATTATTAAATTATATATGGATTTCAAAACATTCATAACAAAATATAACTCATTTTTACACCAACTTTCAGTATTGTCTTAGCTACTTCTGGAAACACCTTTTACATAATTTCGTGGAAAAAATCATGCGATCTTACTCTTTGCCGTTTCTATCAGTGGCGTGGCTTCCCTCGTTTGAGCATACGTTGTTTCCCACATTGTTCAGTAAACCGCTGTATATTCATTTATATTTGTGCATCTTTGAGATCCACTTGATAAATTCCATCACAGATTTTCATTCATTTAGGCGGTTCTGGAACGATCACTTTTCTGAGTAAAACAAACAAACAAACAAACAAACAAGAAAAATGAAACACCGTTGCCAGATGAAACTTAAAAAAAAAAAGGAGCAGCAAACTTTTACAAGTAAGCGACTGCCCCACCGTGGCGGCAGAGGGCGTCTTCATCCGCTGTGTTGCCGGCGAATGGGCGTGTGCTACTCCGCCCTCTCCGGGTCCGCCTCCGCCCCGCGCCGCCACAACTCTGCCGCCGCTGCCCCGCCGCCTCGCCGACTGTCTCCTCCCTGCCGCCACCACCAACTCCCCGCCGCCGTCTCTAACTCCTCGTCGTCGTTTCCAAGTCCCCGCCGCCGTCTCCAAGTCCCCGCCGCCGTCTCCAAGTCCCCGCCGCCGTCTACGTCTCCGCCCCGCCACCCCATCGCCACACCGCCTGCGCCCCTCCACCCCTCCTACGCGCAACCGCGTCCGACCCGGAAGACGCGGCCTTCCCGTCCCTGCGCGGCCCAAGGACGTTCCGGTCTCGTGCGCGCCCCGCGCCTCGCGCCCGACGACGGCGACAGCGACGGCGACGGCTGGCGACTCGCGCGTGGGGGCGGTTCGCACGGAAGTTCCACCGGAGGAAATCGCCCTTTGTCACTTACGCTTGCCCGCTACATTGCTAGTTCACCTACTTCTCAAGATAGTTGTACGGCGGGTTGCCTATTGAAAGGTTTGTTCTGAATCAGAGAAAATCTGTAATGTATTTTACGGTTTACTAGTTCATTCCTGTGTGTTTACAGACCTGAAGCAAAACACGTATACATAATACCCTTGCGGGCCTTTTGTGTTTCTTTATGCCCTAGGGCTTTTTGAATACTTTATAGCCCGCTCTAATACCAACACAACACACACACAACATATTTATGAATTCGATTTTTTAAAGTTAAGATGCAAGAAAATACAATAGATAAATGTTTTGTTTAATTTTGATGAAAACTGCAATTTTGGAAAGTTTCCGTGAATTTATAATTGCCATCAATCACTCGCATTTCACTGTTACATATCACCTTTCTTAGAGACATAATGAGTATATTCTTCTTCAGTAGCAATACTAGTAGTAGTAAAAAGATATGTAAGGCACGTCGGCTAACATCCTCGAAATGTTATTTTTTGGCATTATAACATATTCGAAATAACGTTTGACAATATACGCTAGTAACCTAAAGTACCGTTTCATCAGCGCAATTTACACGGTTATTCACACTGGTAAATCTCGAATACACCGTAAACAATTTCATATATTTCTCAAGATTTTAATGGAAATCGCTGCCCATAATTTTGTTAGTTTTCACGAGAATTTCCGCAGGAACTTCACAATTTTCTGTCATTTTGTACGAACAAATCAGTCCAATAACGATTATGCAATAGAAATTAGATATTCACTCTGTTTTGTTTATCTGACGTCATATTGACAAATGACTATCACAATGCGTCTTTTCACTTTAGACGCAAGAAATATTACAAAATGTTTCGAATTCTCGTGCTATTCAGCAACAAACTAGTAAACCATAAAGTTTTGTATGAACCACGGGCGTTACTAGATGTTTTTGCCCTCAGGCGGCTTCCAACCCCTCGGGCCAGAGGCCTCGGGTTTGGAAGTCGCCCTCGGGGCAGAAACATCTATTTAACGCCATTGATACATAAATAACTATTGTTTCGTTTATTTCCTCAAATGGAGCGTTTTGTCATGGTAAAGTAATTTATGAAGTACATTTCAGCAATAAATATTTATAATATATTGTGTGCAATATTTCAGAACGGAAACTTACTGACCTGTGTATCTACCATTTTATTAACGAAATGGGATTAACAGTAGAAACTGCTCAGATCACTTTTAACATCTTTAATGCAAATGTGAATATTGTTTCCTGGGTGAATATGTTACGCAGACTCGAAATGTTCAGTATCATTGGATAGTATTCTACGAAGGTGAAGCTTCGGTTTCCCTGCCAACGATTGCTTCGTGTATGGCTTCTTTTGGGGACATGTGTCCGCCACGTGATGTCGCTAGCGGATGTATTGAAGGTGAAAGTTAGGATAGCATTCTGCTGGGGACTTTTCGGTAGTTTTTTTATTCATTGTCAAGGAATTTCAAATAAATTTCTTCAAAGAAGGAACATTTTATTTTTTCTTAATGCTAAACTTTTTTTTTTCTCCTGGAGTCAGTGTGGTTCAGATTCAAGAAATTTGTTAAGGAATGTACTTTAGTACAAACGAAAATGTCAGTACAAAATCGAATTACCTCAATTGTTAGGTTACTGAATGAAATGTAGAATATATTGTTTTCTCTCCACAGTGCATTTGGGACTTGTCACTATTCATTATCCACGCACATAGTTTTCCTATCCACAGCAACCACATAAGGACGCGGTAACGATTCCTTCCCTTTCCATTTGCTCGATATACTTATAAACTTTACAGGAGATCGCTTTCATGAAAATATGTGCACGTTCCTCCAATCTTTACTTTATACTTATATTATTTGTAATTGTCACGTGTATTGCTTTTTCTAACTTTTCTTTCTCAACTAGTTTTCTGAACTGTTTGATATATACGTTCACTGCTAACTGAACCTATTTATATAAGTTTGAATTCAAGAGTGAAAAAAAAATTCCGGTTTAGACACACTTTTAAGGATTTAAGCAGTATTATCATATTACGCAACCTTTAAAAACAATGCGAGAATATGCGTGCGGTTGTAGCACCACAAGTATGGTTAAGTTATGGGTGCATAATAAAAATATTCAACATTAATTGTTTTATTATAATATTTTGAATACTATTGAACAACAGTCAAATGTTAAGCTAGTTATTTCTAGTTTTTAAAACGTTTCAAGCAAACGTTTGGAATACATACATTATTTTATTTGTTAAAAATCTCTTAAAATCTGATTAATTCGTGACTCATTCTACAGTAATTTAACATTTCACTTCGTTTTTCGAACGTTGCACATTTTTTCTCTAAAGCATTTCCAGCACCAGACTTCCAGCCTGATATCCTAACTGCGAGGCCCGAGCGCGCCCCGCCAACCCACGCGCCCCTCCCCTGCCCTGCCCTTCCCATCCAACCCCATCTGCGTCCGCGCTCATGCGCTGCGTCTCTGTTCTAGACGGGCCTTAGGATCTGGCGCGTGCTGCAAGTAGGTACCCGCGGGCCAAGGCTCGGCGGCCGCCTCCCCGCACGACGCATGCCCCCCCTCTCCTCGCTCATTTTCACTCTCTCACTCTCTCTCTACTCGCATCTTTTCAGCAGATTCCACCTTATCATCGTGCAGTTTCATATTTGTACGGACGAATCAGAGAGATAATATTCCACATGTTAATAGCTTTTCAAAATGATCTTGTTCTTGCAAGTCGTGATACTCCTTTGTATAATTATTGAGAGCAAATATCTGCCTAAGAAAGCACATTGTTTTAAAATTAGGACAAAGTATTAATGCCAAGATAATGTACTTTTTTCATTTTTGAAAGCATTTAATTATTTTTGTTGAATTAAAATTACGCAAATACATGCATAATTTTACCCCAAATCGAATGTGATATTAATTCGTAATTTGCTGTCGATGTGGTAAATGTCAAACTTCACATGGAAACACATACAGTCATACGTGCACGTACAGTCATACTTCGTATTACTGTAGGTGCACGTTAGTTTGTGGAAGATTACGTCTCTTTGTTTCTTTCATAGGTTTTCACATGCTTTATCTCGTAGAACCCTATCCAACTCCATTTTAGTTTCACGAAGTTTCTGAAATCTGGTAAATAACAGAAATGTCGTTCAGACAGGTTTTTATCGGAATTATACAGCTGTAAGAGTACTGTTGTGCATTACATCATAATTGTATGAATTGAATCGAAACCTAGTTAAAAACCAATAATATTTTGTTTCCTCAAAAATTGTTTTTCTCGTTTGTGAAAATGAAACCGTAAATGTTCTAACGGAATTTTGTTAGTTATGGTCCCCATGGCCTGATCTGAGTAACGGGATATACTTTACCCGAGAGAACACAAATATTTAACGGCATTTTACTACGTAAATACATTCAACTTACATTAATAACATCGAACTGACACAGTATGCCAGCCCTTCTGATCTACCCTGTCTGAACAACATTTCTGCCTGAATTGGATCCCGTCACTGAAAATAACTTTTGGACAACAGGAGAGTTGGATAGGTGAGATCTCATTCTGCCCTCTCCACCTTCCCTACCTTTCACTGTATCACCGTGCGCATTGCTGGATATGTGTGTGTATGTAGCAGCTCTGGCACCAGCTACGCCAAGCCCCCCCCCGTCCCGCACGCGCTTTTCAGTCAGTCAGTCAGCCGCCGCGGGGGCAGCACGCGCCGGAGGGCGCCCATCCCCTCCACACACCCCTTCTCCCACTCCTCTTCCCCTTCCCCTTCCACGGCCCCCAGGCCCCCATTTTTAAACCGCTGTATTGAAACACTTATTTGATGCTTCCTGTGTGACGTTCTTCTCTCTGTTGTACAGATGGAGATACATCTTCACAATGAAATGTGAGCAGTTCATGTTTTTTTGAGGGTGAATAAAGGAGCCAGTAACGATAAGACTCGATATTCAATAAATATTTTAATGTTTAGGAATATTGAATCGAGCTTATGGCAAGAATAGTAGTTAATTATGACATGTATAACATTTTAATTAGTAATAAATGAATGTGTGCATCTTTGGAAATGTTGAACCAATATGATGTTGGAGTAAAATCAGTGCGAACGACAAGTTATTTATTAAATGTCGAGCACAATAGACATAAATGTTGCATCCAAATGTCATTGTTGCTGAAAAATATTTGGAGGAATGGCAACGACAGATATTTAGAAGCCGTTTCAACATAATAAATTTGTTCTCATTCTCAAGAGAGACTTCCATATCATGTAATTAAAAATTACACTTACACTCTTTATTGCTGCTGAGATAGATGTACTTGAGTGGGATCTCTCATGCAAGGCTCCTCGTAACAGTAAAATTCATGATCACTTATTTGAAATGTGTATTTCACAACATGCACTCTTTTGCACACTGTTGTTGCACATGATCTCCATAGAGATACGTCAGATCGTCACGAAGCTTTCGTCGGAAAGGTCTTTCCCGTGAGTCACCCCTTTCCCAGTCGCCCTCCATCGCCCTCCGATCGCCCCCAACCGTCATCTCGCCCGGCGGCCTCCCGCGAGCGTCTCCGCCTGCCTTTGGTGTACGTTGCAATGTCGTCTCTCTCTCTCTCTCTCTCT
Source organism: Acheta domesticus (assembly GCA_031308135.1). Taxonomy (NCBI): domain Eukaryota; kingdom Metazoa; phylum Arthropoda; class Insecta; order Orthoptera; family Gryllidae; genus Acheta; species Acheta domesticus. The sequence continues at coordinate 81,913,003 of JAHLJT010008756.1, read as the reverse complement.
CTCTCTCTCTCTTTCCTGTCTCTGACCTGTTATTCCGCGCGTCTCTTCTAACTCGTGCAAACATCAGTTATGGTGAGAACTATTGAGAATCAGAGGACTTTTTACAGTATGTTGAACACAGTTTAAAAAAAAAATCAATCTCCAAATTTTTAAACGTTTACAAAACTTGAATTGCCAATATCTTACTTCGATATTCTTCAATATTTAACATTACGAAGTATAAAATACTTAAGTGGGTGATCATTTCGTGAATCGCTTTTTCACAGAGGGGCGAAACCAATCCCGTTTTCTTAAGGATGACGTCCTGTGACAATTTTTGCAGCTGCAGTCACGCAGTCAGCCAGTCAGCTGTAATACACCCACGGTTCTCACAGCGCTTCCTTCCGCCGTTTATTGTTACTGAAACAAAGCCCTCTGTTATCGGGATTTTCTTCCGAGGCTGGAAGTGCTGGTGTTTCTCGCAAGAGACTGAGGGGACGCGCGGAAGTTCTTTCTCTTTTTTTTCCATTTTTATTCTCCATTGCTTTTTGTACGCTGTCGCACTTCTCTCCGGCGATCGCTTCTGTGGATGTGCAGCTTGGCAGTGTGTCAGTCGCCGGCGTCGCGCTGCACGTCCGGCAGGCACAGCGGTTGGCGTCGGCGCCCGCGTGGCGGGTTGCTGACGTCAGCAAACGGCCCCCCAGAGCCCATATATTCCGCCACCCGCCCCCTCCCGCTCCTCTCGTGCCACTCCCATGGCCGATCCGACCCTGTGTTACAGCCCACGTGCGGCTCTTGTTCTCTTCCCATTCTGTTGTTTCCTTTCCTCTTTCGTCCTTTTCAGTTCGTCTGTCTTTTTTATGTTACCTATAGACTCTCGTTTCCTTGATCGTGTACACTTTTCAAAACAATTTTATCTAATTGTCTCTCTTTTAAAGTTCTCTCTCTCTCTCCTTCTCTCTGTTTCCTCTCATCTTTTCCTCTTGTTTTACAAACTCTCCGTCCGCATTTTCTGTCCTTTTTCTCACCATGTGTTTTCATTTCTTGATTTTTTAAAACACTATCTCCTTTTATTGTCAAAATATATTTTTTCTCATCCAACTAATTCCTTTCTCTTGATTTATCCACCTGAAATTTTTATCTTTCTTCCCAACTCATTTATTTTTATATAGTTTTTTACGTTTCGGCATTTCCACCTTCTTATCTCTTGTTCTTTTTTTTATCTTTTTTATTTACAACTCTTTGTCCTTTATTTCGTTCTCTATTCATATTTATTCATTTTTTGTTTCAGTTTTTTTATCCATTTCACATATTTGCATCTCTAACATAAACTATAAGCACCATGTAATATTCTCATCTGATTTTCCCAATTTGCGTCTCTAGTTTGTAGTTTCTCTTTTCCTCCTTACTCCCTTCTCCCTTCTTACCTATCATTCTCTACCTCGAGCATTCTTCCTTCATTTTTCGCTTCCTCCCTCTCCCTCTTATCTTCGACTTATTCTCCGTCACTCTATGCCTTACGAGTTCGTCTCTCCTTCTCTCTCTTGGTAAATTGCGTTTATTTCTTCTGTTACTATTTTCGTTTTTTCCCATTCACACCATTTTTCACTTTTTACCCCTCTTATTTTCGATTATTTCCTTGCCTTGCGTTTTTCGATCGTTCCCTCTCCCCTCCCTCCCTCTCTCTCTCTCTCTCTCGCTGAACTTGGTTTTTTTCTTATGTTACTATTTTTGCTTTTTCCCACTCCCACTGTTTTTCACATTTTACCCCTCTTATTTACGATTACTTCCTTGTCTTACGTCTTTCGCTCGTTCGCTCTCCTCCCTGCCTCTACCTTGTTCGTACTGGTACTGCAGTCGGGTGGCTCGGGCGCGAGCAAAGCCGCTGATCCAGTGGCCTAACGATCACGGCGCGACCCAAAGCCGCGGGCGCCGCGGGGCGGCCGTGCGGCCGTGCCGGCTCTTGCGAAGCGCTGCCGCTGGCTGGGCATCCAAATGCGAGGGCGCGCCCAGACCCACACACAGTTCTTTTTGGTTGCCGAAACAAAAGAGCAACTCGCAACAGCTATAAAGTGCCCGATTTATGTCTCACATTGAGGGAAGTGGTTGCACAGTTTCTAGCCAGTGGTTCAATAGTTGCGAATTCTTCATATAAAGTTCAGCTCAACTTTTGTGCGCTCGTCCATGCATAATATGAACTTAAGTCTATAAAGAGGATCTCAAAACCAATTTTTAAATGCTTGGGTAACATTCGATTGAAAAATAAGTCATAATTTAGAAGCTAAAAACCTTGCAAATGTAAAAGCATGGCTGATAAGAGCATACAATTTTGTGAAGTTATCTGCTCAATCAAAACATCTTTTGCAATAAATCATTCCCATAACGTAATCGAATACGAAATAATGTTATCTTGGTTGATCATGAGTTTATCAGAAAGTTAAGCATTGAGCGTAAAATTGATGCAGTATCTTAAATATCCTCTACTGATCCCTGTGTGGCTTCCTCTCAGTTCCTTATAGTCTGAAAATAGAAATCGTTCAGCATTGTCCCCATGGCACCCGCCATAAAATGGATAAATCAAATATGCTAACTGATGCAGCATGAGCATTCTTTACTGCTTTCTGCTTTCAGCCTTTCACTGCTTTTGACCATGCGGCAGCGATTTCAGTGGCCACTCTTCCTGTTTCTCTTGTGTTGATCGCCGTGATCATTATCAGTTTGGAAATCGCACAATAGCGGTGGTCACAACAATTGCATAGCGCGATGAGAAATGTTTTTATTGGTGAATTTGATGTGATGTAACATCTTAAATCTAACGTGTTGTCTCTCCACCGCAGGCACGACTGTGGGTGCAGGTTATCCACGAACTGCGACATGGTGTCAAGTTGAAGAAAGTCTCGTCGCAGTGTTGTCAACGCACACCTATCGAGTTCGAGTTGACACCGTATGAAATACTCATGGATGATATTCGATCCCGGAGATATAAGCTGCGGCAAGTCATGGTGGATGGCGAACTTCCACCTCGAGTCAAGAAAGACGCACATGCTGTTATCCTCGAGTTCATCCGGAGTCGACCACCGCTTCGAAGGGTAAGAGATGCCCTAGGAGGCAGAAAACCTTTTTTTCCTTGCGTTTACAACACAACTCCGATTCCATTTGCATGATTCACGGGTATTGATCAAAATAATGAGATTTGTCAGTTAGCCGACGTTTTGGAGTTTTTATTACTCCATCCTCAGGGCTGGATAAGTTTACAAACGGTTATTACAAACATTGTCACAATATTAATTACAAACTTTGTCACATTAATTGCATATTAAACTATTTACAAACATTACACATTGTATAAAAAACTAATTGCATTCAAATGTGCTTGAAAACCAACAAAAATATATTTTTTAATATATGTAATAGCAATACCAAAATTGTTATAAATATTATTCTTATTTTTTATTAATTTACATAATATTGAATTATAAAGCAGAAGATACATACCTTGCTGTGAGTAGAAAATTACATAAATATCATCATGATTGTTCAAATAATGAGCATACTATGCAAGTGCGAAACAGCCAAACAAGCTCGCATGACAGCTTGTACATAGTTTGTACATAGGTTTCCTTTTCTGCTTTTTGTTTAGTATCTGTATGAAAACTAAATCACTCGTGGCACACAAATATGTCAAGGTTTTGGTCTTAAGTTACTCATTAACACTACTACGCTCTTCACCAAATATTTCTTGAGAAATTAATGATTTCATTATCTTTGAAGACTCCTGAACATACGGAATTGCTTATTTGGATCGTTAATAAACTATTGCAATAGAATGGATATTACAAAACATAAAATATTACCATCGTGTGCAATTCGTTACGTCGATGTTATTATTAGAATATTTTAGGAGGTTATTGTGCATTAAAAACTGCAAATATACAAAATCGCGTAACTTTTTATATGAAATGCTTGTAGTGTTCCAAAATAGTTACTACTTCATGGTAAATTTTTGAAACTCACTGTTTATTGAGTGTTTGAGGTATGTTCCAAAACCAAATGCTAAACATGCACAAACACTACCACACATGGGAGTGTTTTTATGAGCTCATGAATGTCCGGTAGACACACGCGAAGTCGTTGACCTGCATATGAATACAAACCCAAGAATTTCGCGAAACGTAGCAATTCAGTGAACTAAGTACTAGACGACACGCGACGTCCAGTAAACTGAGTGGTCGTTGCAAAATCATATTTTCTCTTTTAGAGCAATCTGTGAATGGCAAGAGTTAATAAGAAATATGGAATATTAGTAGTACTTAAATTTTTGTTCTCTATGCCGTTCAATTCATTTACCTTATTTTTGAGAAAACCAACTTTATTTTTAGTATAATTATTTAGCATAACAAATTTACGAAATACAAATCAATGCTGACAATTGCCTGAATCACCAATACGACACGTACTCAAATGAGAATTCTGTAGAAAATAAAAACCTGATATACTATAATCCGCACTCAGTTTTATGTTTGTTATACATCTTCAATATTATTTTAAGTAATTCCAGATTTGCAAAATCAAGTTTCTTAAAGAAATTCTTCAATCTTTGTAACTTTATCCACTTGTAAGAGAGATATGCGAAACTTGAACGAGAGTGAGGGGCAGTGGTGAGAAGCAACGACAGAGAATTCTAATTAGGATAACAGCTCTCATTCACTTGAAAAAGAGAGAAAAGCCCGAACGAGATGCCTTAGTTGGAAGTGCATTTCACGTAATTCTGAAGACGAGAAGCACTGGGAATTTGCTCTTCTCTTTTTCAACGTGAACTAAGAGATATGCCCTGAATGTTCGTTAGCATTTCCTGCCATTTCGATGTAAAAACTTTTCAACTATGTATTCACTTTCTTAGGAATCTGACATTAACTCCTAATTGGTCCAAAACATCTGTAGTATAATAATTAGCGCACAAAGTTCCTTTTATTCTATTCAACAACTTATCTTGTAATTTTAAGGACTATAAAGTTGAAATTTGTTGCATAGTAATTTGCTCTAGCAGTAACGTCATGTAGTGACGTGAGAAAACTTTGAGAATATTTATTTGATGATCACGTGCCTAGAGTAAAGTTTAAGACGGTAAATTCTGACGAGGAAAGAAAAATTGTTGGGAATAAATCTTGAAAGTATATAAAAAAATTCCTATAAATTAATAAAATGTATTCATTTCAGATGTATAATTCACTGTCTTGTAACTTGTTTCATTATATCAAATTTTCTGAACACTTTATCAGCAAGCTACACCAAACAGATTTTAAACTGAAACCATATTTCTGATTCCGTTATTTTCAACCTGCATGTTAATTTTTCCTGCTTTAGCCTTTTAATTCTCGCAGCCCTTCAGTGTGCATTATTGATGCTAAAGGTGGGTGTTGTTCATTGTCCACAGGCTTCGCAACGCAAACTCAACCCTCCGCCAAAACGCGCCGCGACTCCCCGAGAGATGCTGCTGGACAGTATAAAGAGGAGCGGGATGCACAGACTCCGGCGATGTGAGTACATACACCACTTCTTTTATGCGCATGGTGAACATGAAAAAGAGGAAGCTTTCCCGGAGATGAGTAGTAAATGAACCAATTTAGTCACTGAAAGCGCCTGCCATATGGCTGCCGGCCGTGGCTTTTTAAACGTACGTTCTATCAGTTTATTGCCATTCCTTATCTCGCAGTGGAGCGTGGCATTGAAATACTTCACTCACTTGTCGCTTCAATTGTGTCGTAAACAAATCTGTTTCAGACGTTTTAATTTCAAAATAATTGAAACATTGATTTATGTCTCCCTTCAAACTTTAAATGCAATGCTTAACCTTCTTCTTTTTCATTGATGCATGCGATGTGGAAAAAGCGGATCCAGATGATGCAGACAGTGCTGTCACAACCTGTACTTGATGTTGAAGTTTAAGTGGTACAAGAGAAGGTTAATTTCTCCTTGTGATTGTTTCTTGAAATGCTTCGGGTAACTGCATTTTAACTCTTCATATCATGTAAATTTAATTTTTTGTGTGTTAGTTGCCCGTTAAACCCAAGTATAATTACTTCCTTGTTACGTGCTTGATCCTAATTAGCGAACATATCGCTTCTGTCCCCGTACTTTGATAACATTTTTTTAGAGATTTTCATAGTATTCTATACAAGAAAAGAGAAAGAATAGTTTGTTTTAACCGGGAATGTAATTGAAAACGATTACTGTGTGATCTTACGAGTTTAATTGAGGTGATCAGATTAATAAAGGCAGATCCCAACAGACCTCGCACTTTCAGTTAGGTATATGGCAGGAGTTTACTGTCATACTCTGAAATCATAATCTGAATCGTCATAATCTGAAATATCAAATGAATTGGGATATGTCAAAACTCTCAGATTCTATCTTCAAATTTTTTTCCCAAGTGAAAGTGAACATGAACGAAAACAAAAGTCATTTTTCTCGAAACGAACTTCGGTTGGGATCTACCGTTATTATTCTGACCGCCTCAATTCTTAAATGTCAGAAACCCTCCACCAAAGTTTTAAATTGTAGTTCGGTACTTCAACATTTCAGCGAAACGATGTCGTTTAATAACTCTCCAATCTTCTTTTGTAATTAGATGTCTTATTAAAATATTCATTACAATATTTTGTCAGAGTAGATCGAAATCATCAAATGCAGTTACAGCTTACTTTATTTAACATAAAATACCTTTTGATACAGCTGATGACTGACTTACAGGAAAAAAACAATGTTAAGTCGCTAATCAACACAACTGTTACTTAGTGCGAAATTATTGATATTCATTACTCTTATAACTATGTTGTTCTATTGAGAATTCAAATTAATATGAACATTGAACCTTAATCCAATATATATTCGTATAATAATTACTTCATAAATAACTACTAGTGAACTCTAATGTGGGCTACGATAGTGTAAAAGGGGCCTGGCCGTTCCAGAAACACGGGATTCGCATATTACGCGGTCTCCCAGGGGGGCCGTGGGAGGCGCATTGTTTGGGTGCTCATCTCCTGTGGGCGGCCGACCCACCGACCGACGACGACGTCCCGAAAAGATGCGATGGCCGTGCAGCCTCTTGGAAACTTTCACGTCGTCACCTAGTTTCTAACTGCTCCATAAATCACGCTAAAATCGAAACTGCATTTCGAAAAACAGGTTTAGCAATAAATGTCCACTTTTACATTGAACTATTAGTTATCGCTCAGCTACTAAATATGGCGGTTAATAAACATCCATTGCTTGATTAGAACACTTGTAAACTAATAATGGCGACTTGGGGTCAGAAATCAAAACTTTTTTGTAACAGAAATTCGGCATTCAACTTTAATGTATCGTAATATGTTCTCGATATGAACTTCAATACCGTAAACCGTTAACCGGATTCACTTTGTGCCGCGGGGGTGACTTTGTGCCACCGCGCCTTTTAGAAAATTATTACCTTAAACTATGCTGTGTTGTCTCTACCAGAGACGTTCGTGGATACATAATGAACTTGATGAATTGTGCACTTTATTAGACAATGTAGTTACTTCATTCTCATTACTATGTTCTCGCTTTAGTTCTTAATATTGCATCAATTGACGTTGTGCTCATGTAACTCGGAAAATTTGTGTTGCGACTCGCAGCACAGTACCTTTACGGAAAATAAAGTAAGTGCACTCTTTTACAGCAGTAATCATTAATATAGTGCTATAGTACATACTATCTGACTTGCTTAGTTGTATTTTTTATCTGGGAGATAAATAAACTGATGCAAAATGAAAGGGAATATTTGTGCCAGTAGCTCTTGAATATCCAATGCGACAATTTCAAGTGTTTTATACTTCTCTTTGAATTAGTTAAATTATACATTTAGTTTCTTGTGAAAACGGGAAATTGTATGATTAACAATTAATGCAGTGATGATTCCTTCAGTAATAGCACTCGCAATTCATTATCTTCTCAATCTATTACAGTAGGAGAATTTGTAATGGCGTAGTATGAAGGAGAGGTGTTTCCTGGGACAAGTCACTGCCATTGAAAGTGATTCAGCACGGGTAAATTACTTGCAGAAATCTAAGGGGTTTTAGAATTGGCCGAAAATAGGGAAGAAAGATTTTTACAAATATGAATGTATAATCCAGAAAATTCAAAACCAATTGAATTAAAATAGTAAAGAGGAATCTTCCCTATTCCAGAGCTAGAAAGAATTTGGGGAAATGATACGCTCTCTGTAATCTTACCAAAGTGGCACAAAGCCACCCCGGTAAGTTAGATATTATTTCTTTCTTTCAGACTTATAGTCATTTCTAGTCCTACAAGTCAATTTTAATGGCTGAGCATCAAATGAGGTAGCGTCGTAAGTTACTTTATACTTTACGTGACTTTTACATGCTGCTTTTTCATTTAGAATGTTGTCTCTCATCTTATTTAGTGGGGGTTGTTAAAGCCGTTTTGGCTTACAATTATTCAGAAAAGTTCAGAAATGAAGAAAATATTGAATGATTGTGCATACATTTGCAAATAAAATAATTGATTAATAGAAGATGTAATTGCTTTAAATATTAATTTGTGCACATCGTAATTTCGTCGGTAAATAGTTCCATCACTTAACGTAGTACTTAGTATGTATACTTCACAAATGAATAGACCTATTCATTCACAGTACCACTCATCGGAGAATAGTAATATTGTCTCCCAAATACGTCTCGCAGTCTATTCACCATAAGAAAAGAAAACAAAAATCCGCATCGCCCATCATTGTGTTTTGTGAGTTGTAACTTATTGTGACAGCGTGAAGTTCTGAAAAGCATTTCGCCTTGCATGAGTAGCAGTGAGAGCGACCTCTCCAGCTGAAGATATTTGAAGTTATTAAATAGCTTTCTCAAATTCATACCAATGTTACTGCAATAACAAAACATTAACAATGCACAAAAACAAGAATAATTAAAATAAGAATGTAGAAAATATTATACTACATATAATATTATACGAAATATTATACTACAAACAAAATAGTAATGACTGTGTAAGTTTTTATTAAATGATACCAATGATGTAAACAATTTTAAGATTTGATATTAAAGTATTTCATATGTATTAGTACCGCCCAAGCTATCATAACTGTACACTGCAAATATTCAAGCTTTCGAATATTAGGACCAACTGCCTCATGTACAATTCAAATACGTCGTGGCGCTGGTGTGTGTTGTTGTCATTTGCTGATGTAATAGTTTCATTAAGTAATTGGGAATAATAATTTAGATATCAGATATTAAGTATTATTCAAAACAATATCGAAATCCTTTCGTCTATTTTTAAATTATTTACTTGGTACGTCATTCACTACAAATGAACCATATTACGCAATATTACGTGGCTAGGCCAAAGGCCTTGACGCCATTACATACAAAACCTACGCCCTACAATATTCTAGCCTTTCAAATCCTGGAATTGGCCCTCCAGATCGACATTCCTTCGCATCAAATGCCGAAAAGAAAGCGTATTGTACTGGTGAGGGGGGAAATCCTGATGGGGAAAAAACAATACTTGTCCCAAGACTAATAGACATGAATCTACCAAACTCTTTCTACATTAATAATTCCAATCCGTGGGTGGTGTCAAATGTTTTGTCTTTCTCGACTTCGACCATTTTTGCGCCTATTTACAACCAAATTCGTATTACACTTTATAACATGCTGACTAATAGTTAACTAATAGGCCCAATTGCAAGCACATGCGTGTAACGAGCAAAAACTCCAAACTCGTCGTAACGTCGTCAGCGTGGGAGCTTTCGCCCTCCCGAATACGTCTCGCCTCCCACACGCGCGATGAGGGACGGCGCGGCGGCGCGGCGGTGTCGCCTGCCACTGTGTTGTGACGTCTCGCCAACGCGGGCGGGCGACAGTCCGCGACGGTCGCGCGCGAGCGTGGGCCGCCGCCCAGTGCTTCAAACTACGCAAAAGAAATTGACAAAAATTCACCTTTTAACTGTCCAATTTTCATGGTTGAAATACACTCGGGGTAAAAAATAAATCAGTGTTCCATGTTCTTTTGTTAGATTTTTATCCGTTATTGAATAGACGGCCTGCAAACGTGAGCAGTGTTTTAAGGGTGAATGGCTATAAATTCATTGGATTTTTATTTTTATCTTTGCTTACTTGCTTGATTTTGTTGTTTCTTGTAGGAAGCACATTTACTATTACATTACTTTTTGTATTTTTTAATCAGTTCTGTTTGAAAGAATATTACACCTATGTAAAAAAAGGTATACATGTGCTTACCATGAAAATTGAACTAAAAAAACACGTTCGTGAATATTACACTTAACTACTTCGTAGATCTTCTACTTAACTAAGAATCGTCGGGTGTTTATATCTCCCATTGATTAAAGTACTACTCCAGCATCCACCCCGAAATGACCGCAGTAAACGACGGAGACGACCTCCAGCCAACCCTTGAAATTTTCATCCAGATAGTGGCTTCTTCCGACTCATCTAGCTATTTATTCGGTAACAAATACCCTCCAACGTGGAGACTCCGGTCTAGAATTTTTCTTGCGATCGAAATTTCAGTTACGATTTTTGTTTTCTTGAAAGAAAATTCTTTGACCGCGGTTTTACCAATTTGGCCCATCGTAGGACGCGACGCGGCGCCGCGCCGCGCCGCGCCGCCTGCTTCTACGAATATGGCTCGAGCGGACACCGCCTCTTTTCGCTTTTCGTCTGGCCAGTCACGTCCGTCCGTTTGTGTGTATGTGCTTGCCTGCCCGCGCTCGCGGGTCCACTGCCGCGACAGATGGCTAAACATAACGGGATGCTGCGATGGTTTGTCGGCGAGCGTCGCGGCTGTTAACAAGGACGTGCGTACATGTGTTCGGAAGAGTCCAACCTCTTGTGGAGGATGCGATTGTTTGGCGTGAACTTGAATAAATGTCTTTCAGAAGTTATCTATTTTGTTTATTGTCGGACTGCTAATGCACTACTCGTAAAAAAATTGGTGCATCAGCTTGTTTATTGCAATTTCATTCATATATTAGGAATAATTAAAAAAGAAGGTAATCAGTATTATCCATTTATTAAAATAACGTTTTAAAGACGCTACATTTCATAATCAGGCTGTAGAACAGACGTATTATATAATTAACAAAATGAACAAAATGAAATTAAATGATTGGTTGTATTGTATTAAAACATCAAAACAGTGAAACATGAATTATAAATTATATAAGCTAGGTAAAATAACAATTAAAACAGCAATTAAAGGGACGTTTCACAAAGCATATGCTACCGATCATTCAATTTCATATTGTGCATTATGTAAAGTGTAATATATTACGGCCTGATAATCAAGAGCACTTTCTTCGAAAAGTGTTAGCTGAATACCTTCTTTTACCTAATTGTCCATATTATACAATGGAATAATTATATCAATTCGACAGTCAGAATATAACGTTAAATACATAAATTTGTTTTTGATAAATTCCAATAGACGTTGGCTGAACGTATGTTTGTTGAGTATTATACATCACAATCAAGGGCGGCGCCCAGACAAAACTGGGGCCTGAGGCAGCTGATCCAGGGGGAGGGGCCGTATTTCAAACAAAAAAAAAAACTTCCTCCCCAATTCATAAACAGAATTCATTTATACATGCATTTAAATTTGGATTATAGATAAATATATTTTTCATTACGTTTGAATGAAAAAATAACTTGAGGGCCACAATTAAGTCGGGGTCTTGAGCAAGTTGATCCACCTCCCCCCCCCCCGCCGTTTGGATGGCTGTGATTATAATTATGTAAGGAGTTACTGGGTCGAGAGCGTTTCAGTTCAGTCTCCATGCGAAGGGTCACAGGTCTGAGTGTGAGTCGCATGGAAATTGCTATAATTTTTTTGTGTTCGTATCTCTCGGTTGCATTGGGACACAATGAGCTCCTGTTTATGTCCTTCCCTTGGCGGACGATCATATCAGTGCCTTGGCGACAACTGTAGAATCGGATAAAGTTTTTATGGAGTAAAGGGGAATGACGTGTGTGGGTTAGAAACTGCACTGGTAAAATTCCGACATTGAGCACTTTATTTTGTCTTAATGCGAATAATTAAATGACGAGAAACTATATAATGAAATACATATTCTACTGCCAACTGCCAAAGATGTTAATGATGATAATAATACTAATGACATTAATAATCCTAATAATACTAACAGTAATAATAATAGTAATAATAATAGTAATAATAGTAATAATAATAGTAATAATAATAGTAATAATAATAGTAATAACTCCACCTAGGGAGTACACGACCTTGCAGTTGGTGGTGGAGCTTGAGTACCCCCATGAGCCTTAAAGCTATGTCAGTGGTAGCCTAGCTACCGGTGGGGCCTCCCTTGCTGAATGGGTTGAAGGTGAGGGGTCAGACGAAGAAGTACTCCATTTTGAGGAGAGTGGGAAGTAAGTAGAGAGGGAAGGGTCATGAACCTTTGGACTTCCTGTTGTCGGCCCATAGAGGGTACAGGAGAGAAACTGGTTTGGCACACCAGGCCACTGATTAGAGTGGAGGCCCGAACCTTGCATTAGCCAGCGAAGGAGGCTGCCTTCAGCAGTCAGTGAAAATCCCGTAGGGTTTAGTAATGCCGACTGGCGATCGGAGGGACCCCTTGCTGGGCCCTGCGGGGGGATGCCCCGAGGCCACTGTGGGTCGCAGTGACGGATGGCAGGAAACAACCCGAGGGTTAAGTGTGATCTGTGAATTCGAACTTGCGTCCTGCGAATCTTCAATTCAAACCAATGAGCAAAATGGATAGAACAAGCAATGTAATGAATCTTAACGTGCCTTGTTCTACCAATGTCCCATACCTGCTCAGAAACCGAGCTAATGTCACCTTGTCGACGTCTGGCCATCCCACGGATGCTAGTCCCAGGGACCCAGAGCCGGCAGTAGCTCGAAGCCATCGTCAGAGATGGACCCGGGATGAATTAAAGGAGGTGATGTGGTGCTTTTTACTACGCAAAAGCGAAAAATGAGGGGGCTCTGAAATAGAAGTTTTCAAGGTATGGAGAGAGCGGAACCCAGATATGAGACCTACCCTAGACTCAAAGAAGCTTGCCAGTCAACGACGATACATACTCAGCAGTGGAAAATTCACAGCAGATCAACTTGCTGACATTGAGAGAAATGCGGAATATGTACTTCGCTCGAACAATCCACATGACGAACATGTAGAACTTGAAAATGATGATCCCGTGGAAGGTTCATCGCTTTCCAGTGAAACACACGTCAGTGGTGAAAACTCATCTGGCAATGAATTACACGATAAGGACATGATGCGAAATCTCCCTTCGGCGCGAGATAGAAAGAGTTAGTCAACTTCCGTTTGAATCTCGCGAACCGTTGAGGAGAATATACGAAAATGCCAAAGCTAAAAGAGTGATAGAAACAGTTAATTCTGTCTTAAATGAGGTGGTGGAGACCCCAGGCAGAGATCTAGATATTACTGAAATCAATCACATCATATATGCAACTGGATATCTAGTATCTCAGATAATTTTGGGGCCAGCCAAGAACACCGACGGCCGACACCAAAACAGAGTAAACAGCTCTGTACCCCCATGGATGAACAGAATTATGAAACGGATAGCCGACACCCGGCGTGAAATATCATTCTTAGCTGAGGCATCTTCTAAATCAACGCACACCTCTAAAGTTCAACGAAAAATATTCAATGTTGAACAAAAATACCAAATTGAAAATGACACCAGGCAGGCTAATGGTAGTTGAGAAGCTAAAAGAGAAAATTCAAGCATGGGCTCAACGAATAAGAAGGTACAAACGTAGAATAGATTTCCGTGTACAGAACCGGTTGTTTGAAACAGACGCGAAGAGATTCTATCGCAACCTGACTCAAAAACCGAATGGCAAAGCTGTTACTCCTTCAAAAGATGACGTCGAAGCATTTTGGACAGGAATCTGGGAAGAGAGCAGATCCTACAACAAAGACGCATCTTGGCTTCAATCTGAAGTTGATGCTGCCGATGAACTTGTAGAAACAGTGGAAGATGTTCACCAATTCTCGGAAGAGGACCTCTTCCAAGCAATTAAGAACATGGGAAACTGGAAGTCCCCCGGGATTGATAAGATCCAGATTTATTGGATTAAGAAATTAACAGCAATACATTCTCATCTAGCAAAGGCTGTTAATAAAATTTTTGAAAACCCAAAGGAAATCCCGGAATGGCTCACACGCGGCATCACGTATTTGCTACCCAAAGCGGGAGACAGCTCTTTGGCGAAGAACTACAGGCCAATTACTTGTCTGCCAGTACTGTACAAAGTTATAACTTCAGCTATAGCTGACAAAATGTATAGACATCTAGATAAGAATCATCTAATGCCAGCTGAACAAAAAGGATGTCGTAAAGGCTCTTATGGGTGTAAGGAAATCTTGCTACTGAATAAAGTCATCTTGAATGATGTAAAGAAACGCAAACGTAATTTGAGCATGGCTTGGATTGACTACCAAAAGGCCTTTGATAGTGTACCACACGATTGGATTTTGAAGACCCTGGAGATCTATCGATTTTCATCCTAGACTTGTTGAGTTTTGCAAGGCTAGTATGAAGTCGTGGAGTACCAGGTTACTAATCCACAGCGGAAAGAAAGCAGTAGAAACCAGAAGTATTCAGATTAACAGGGGTATTTTTCAAGGAGATTCACTATCCCCTCTGCTGTTTTGCATTAGTTTGATCCCACTATCGAGACAGTTGTCGCCAAGCTGACTTTGGTTTTAAGCTCCATGGTGATGAAAGGCCAGTATCACATTTGTTTTACATGGATGATCTGAAAGTGTTTGCCAAGAATGAAGCGATTCTCTCCCAAATGCTGTCTGTCGTGAATGACTTTAGCAATGACATCTGCATGAAGTTTGGTCTTGACAAGTGTGCAAAAATCATTTTAAAAAGAGGGAAACTCACAACGTCTGAGAACATTGAAATTGATACGCACACTGTGATTCAAGATCTTGAGCCAGGTAAAACTTACAAATATCTGGGCATTGAAGAATGTGAAACCATCTCGAATGACAGAATGAAAGAGAGAATTCGTAGGGAGTATTATAGAAGAGTGAGACTGGTCCTGCAGTCCGCTCTGAATTCCAGGAATAAAATATCTGCAATAGGTAGTTTGGCGGTACCTGTAGCCGAATACAGTTTTGGACTAGTGGACTGGACTGAGCAAGAAATTCGCACCATGGATCGAAAAACCAGAAAACTGCTGACAATGCATCATGTTTCCCACCCTCGAAGCTGATATACATAGACTTTATGTGTCACGTAAGGAAGGAGGAAGAGGCCTCAGACAAATTGAGGCCTCCTGGCACAACGCAATAGTCAGGTTGGTTGGGTAAGTATGTAGTCAGCCATCCAGACGACCCTCTAATGAGGCAGGTCAATGAAATCTGACCGAAGAATGGGAAACAGAGGCATTGTTAGTGTAGCAAGAAACATTGCGAAGAAAACTAGGCAAGACACGTCCGAATAACACAGACACTGAACTTCTGATGCTGCTAAACATGAAGTGTGAGACACCAAAAAATGTTAAAGAAATCGTGGAGAGACAAACCACTCCACGGTCAATACCTAAAAGAGATGGACAAGGTGCAGATCAATAAAGATCAATCATTTATGTGGCTTAAAAGGGGATAGGATGAAGCCAGAATCGGAAGCACTTGTAATAGCTTGCCCAAGATCAGGCCTTGAGAACACGACATTATGATAAAGCGGTTCTGCAAAATTTCCCAAGATGACAAATGGCCGCATTTGCCTGGAGCAAGTAGAACCATTGATCATATTGTCTCACGCTTGTCCAATCCTAGCAAAGACCGAATACCTTAAAAGACATGACAGGGTGTGTAGCTACCTCCACTGGCAGATCTGTACCGCCCGTCGAAGTTCCAAACACATGCCCCAAGTGGTACGAACACACTCACCGAAACCGGTGACGTCTGGTTGGATTGTGTACGATATTGTACGACCAACAAATTCAAACTGATCGCACGATAGCGGCAAACAAACCGGATATAGTTATCCGGGATTTGGCCAAAAAATCGTGTTTACTTATTCGATGTTGCTGTACCTTGCGATCAAAACGTCGTTACCAAGGAGGCAGAGAAACGTCTTAAATACAAGAGTTTGGAAATCGAGATCAGCCGAATGTGGGGCGTAAAAGCACAGGTCGTCCCGATAGTTATCGGAGCTCTGGGATTTGTTCCGCAAAATTTGAGTAAGAACTTGTCTAAACTCCCAGGTAATTCAAAAGACTGGGAAGTGCAAGAAATTGCTTTATTTGGAACAGCCCACATTTGCGTAAAGTATTGTAGAGGCACTGATAGCACCGAATCTGCTCCTTAGGTAGCTGGTTGCAACCTGGAGTAGATTTTATATTCAGCCGACTCATAAGATCTTTAGTCGTGAGTATGGAAGAGTAATAATATAGTAATAATAATAGTAATAATATAT